>JBAMNC010002008.1:0-50399 GCA_037902135.1 Cetoscarus ocellatus
CACAATTTCTCTCCCCCACAAGATTTGGCTGTAGAATAACAGATGTATACTGTATCTGAACAAGTCCTTGTTTTATGAAGATTGGTTTGGAGAAATATTAATAAAAATATATGTTCCATAGTTGGTTTAATTGACTCAGGAGAGAATCTTCCAGATTATGATCAATTTTGTTGTAAACATACACAGCCCCCTAAAGTAAGACTTTGTTGATTTACATAAAGCACTGCCTCAGGAATTTTTAACAAAAAAATATGTATTGGCCAACCTATACAACCACAGCTGGCCCCCAGTGTCAAAAAGATGTATAATCATTTGGTCAGAAACTGTTTTACTGAATTATTTTCTCAGGAAAACATATACACACAGACAAAATTGTTGCTACCCTTCTGTAAAAGAAGGAAAAACCCACAATGGTCACTGGAATAACTTGAAACTGACAAAAGAAATAATAAATAAAAATGTTCTGTAAATTAACTCATGAAAATCAGACACTGCTTTTGACTTATGGTTCAACAGAAGCATTTAAAAAAAATAAAATAAAATAATGAAACTGGCCTGGAAAAAAATGATGGTACCCTAAACTTAACCCTTTAGGCGCCAGAGTTTTTTTTCCAGAAAATATTCAATTTTGATGTCAAAATTTCAAAAGGTTGCAGTTTGAAGGTGGTCAGAGGTCAAGGCAGATTGTAATTGGGATAAATCTTCAGTATGACATTAGTTGGGATGGGAGTAAATTTACACATCTAATTTGCACATTCTGACATCAACAAGCAGTGGCCAGACATGTAACAAGACAGGTTACATAACATACACCTAGACAAGATTCACAGATGTTTATCGATCAAGATGGCATTGCTTGTGGTGCTTCAGTGTGTGGTATCTTTCATTGCATGGCACAGCACACAGACCTACTCCACACTGACTGCACCTGAACTGTGTCTGGCGACGACCTTTAGAGCGAGTGCGATCTGAACACACAACGCAATCTGGACGTTCGTCCGTGTTACACAGCCAGTGTCGTTCAGTGAGCCTCTGTGGCATTTCTCCCTGCTGCATCGAAGGCCTTCCTCCTTTTCTGCCTTCCTTCTTGGAGTAGCCCTCAAGCAAAGACGTTAGAATGTCCTGAATGAAGGCCTTCAGTGGTTTGTGTGGACCAGGACTACACCTGCTGTAAATGATGTGGGCATTGACCACACTGACACTCAGAAATGGAGCGACGCCTGAGATGTCAGCTATGCATATGTCACATGTCTCACTCCTCTCAAACATCCTCATATGTCACATGTCTCACTCCTCTCAAACATCCTCATATGTCACATGTCTCACTCCTCTCAACCATCCTCCAATCACACTCTTCACCTCTCAATTTGGCGGTATATTTAAACTGGGAGTTTTCCCATCTCTCCCTCTGCCCTGCAACGACTCTGCCGCCCTACACTGACTTGCTGCGTGTTCTTTCACCTGCTTTTACATGCGATTGTCATCTTACCTTTGGCTCTGGTGGTCGCTATGTCTCTCGTCGTCTCGGATTCAGAGAGTGAGTCCCAGCTGTCAGGAGAGGATGCGGGGCTTATTCCCGAAATCCAGACTCAGTCCGCTCCAGGAATGAATCGGACCCGCTTCGTCCTCGCCAGAGCTCTCGTATCACTCACAAACGACTTGCTGGATGGCCTGTGTACCACATCATGGAAGAGCTTTACGCACGTAACATCACCGCGCCGGGCGGCCTCAGCCACGAAGAGCTTTTCGATTATCTGATGATTCAGCAGAACTCCACCGGTGCCAGTGCCACAGCGTCCAGGGGTCCTCCGGGGGGAAAGGTAAAGCGCCAGCTAAAAAGCGCACTGCCTTTCTTCCTGCTTCTCCAAAACCGCAGCTCGGCGCTCCCTCCAAGAAGCCGAAGCAGCCAGATTCCGGCATCTCCACAGGCGAATCCATCCTGTCTTCACTTCTCGAAGTGAAATCGGCCCTGGACATGATGCACACCAGGCTGAACACCTTGGAAAGCAACGCGTAATCCCCCGCTTGCCATGTCAACAACCCGGGTCCTTCGTCCGCGTCCCTAGCTACGCCGGCTCCACCAATCGCTGTCTTCCCGGTCGACGTCACGCCGCAAAGATCCCTGGGATCTGCAGTCCCAGTTCCTGCCATGGGTTCTCAGTTTCTGCCTCCTGCTGCTGCCAGTCCTGATTCTCTAAGGAACCAAAATTTTATCAGGTAATCCTATTTCCATCATCTTTAACAGCTGACAAGATGATTGAATTATAAGTCTGCCTCTGGGCCTGTCATCTATCTGCTCGTGTCATTACTTATTTATCTATTTTAATTATATTCTATATATGTATTTTATTCATTCATCTAGGAGGTTATGAGGATCAGCATAGACTCAATTACACAATTATTCAAACTAATTATTAAACCTTGCTCTTATTTCAACAGGCCATGACATTAATCTGGTGAAGATTCTGTTGTTGTGGTTCTGAATCTGCAGACAGATATGAGGATTGGGGGGACTTTTCAGTGGTTTTAAGGATCGTGATCCAAGACTGTCGAAGTCCCCTACTCCAGCAGAATTTAACGTGGCCTTCAGTGTTTTAGAGACACCATTTGCGAAGTACATCTGCAATGCAGAGAGGAATTTAACACCTATTTAGCCATTATTTCAGATCTTGCACTTTCTTCGGTGGGTGATGGGTCCTTTCTCAAAATCCGTCTTCCTCTTCTCCATTTTTCAGAGTGAGCCCCATAAGGGTCGCAATAAAGTAATATTCATTCAAACGTCTCATTATAGCTCTCTCAGGTCATCATGACTCCTCAGTCCCAAGTATAAACAGCTTAATTCCCCCTGAACCATTCTCTTTATACTACGCTTCCATAGACAACGCAAATGCAAATGATTTAATCAGCTGGGGCTCTAATGGCATCTTTCGGTGTTAAGTGGCGTTCAAAGTTTTATTTCTCTGTTAAGTTGACCTTTGGTTGTTATAGTAGCCTTGCATTTTGACACCCTGTCGGAGGCTCTATGCTGGATTCTCTACAACACGTGCAAATTCCCCTGTGCTTGCATCTCTGGATGATTTTCTGGTAGTTGACCTCCCCTCTATTCCACCAGCCCACTGCAATTCCACAGTCAAAAACCTCTTTCAAGAGTTGGGTGTGCCATTTTCAGAAGACAAAATGGTGGAACCAGCCTCGTGCTCTGAGTTTCTCGGCATAACTCTCAGTGTGCTCATGCAAGCCTCGCTTCCTCAGGATAACTTGAGCCGCATTAGAGAAGCTTTAGAGCTTTGTCTCCCTCTGCTGTTCTCTCTAAACGGGATCTTTCGTCTTTGTTAGGTCACCTAAACTTTGCTATCCGCATTACCCTCACGGATGCTCATTCGTTCTTGCTTGCTGACACTGGCTAATTCAATTAAAAAATCTAAAGACACAGTGGTTTTAGGCTGTTCAGATCTGCAATTCTGGTCTTTGCTCTGCGATGAATGGAACAGCATTTCTTTCTTTTACAATGACTTTGTAGAGTCTTCAGCTTTCTATACTGATGCTGCTCCATCTTTTGGTTTGGGGGATTCTATAATAACAAGTGGTTTGCAGATGTATGGCCAACGGAAATACAGACCCTCGAGGATCCCTCTATGAGCTTTACCCAATAGTTGTGCTCGCTCTCTGTGGGGTAGCAACTGGAAAGAAGCAAATCATGGTGTTTTGTGACAATGCAGCTACAGTTGAAATTATCAACAAAGGCTGCTCTAAATTACCAGCTATCAACAATCTGTTACGATGTTTAACTTGGATATGCGTGCTTAATAATTTCATCCTGAAAGCTAACTCATTCCCAGAAATGCAAATCGTATTGCGATGCTCTTTCTGGCTTTTAATATCAGGAGTTCAAAACTATATGTCCCCAAGCCAGTCCTCCAGCTTGCCATGTCCTCCTTTCAAACAGATGATTCTAGGGTAAGTATGTCTCCTGTCCTCTGCATCTAACTACATGAGACTGGGTTCAGCAAAGCATCATTAAAGCCTACGATTCAGCTTTCATCCTTTAGTACCAGTCTTCTCCTTAGCCCTTTACCTATAAACATTTAAGTCGTTTGTGCATTCATTGTAATTTCTTTTGAATCCCGCAATCTCCAAATGCAAAGTATCAAAGCTATGCTAGATTCAGTTCTACATTCGATGCTAAGACCCTGCATCCCAGAGCCTTCTATGAATCCTTCCATGCAGTTGCTCCTCAGTGGTCTTAAAAAGGCACGTCCTTCAAGTAACGATAAATGGATGCCTCTCGCTATATCACGGGTGCACAAGTTGGTGACAACACTGAGACAGGATGTTTCACCTATATTCATTCTCGATTAAAAGCAGTACTCTTAAGGGCTTTCTATGGTTTTCTTAGGTGTGGCGAATTTACGACCAGGTCTCTCTCCTTTGATCCACAGCTTGATCTCATCTTCTCTGATTTGAATATAGAAAAGCACATGTATTCCTTATTCTTGAAACACTCAAAACTGACAGATCTTGCCAAGGTACTCATATCATTATTGCTAAAACTAAAACTTCTTTGTCCTTTCTCTTCCATGATGAAATATCTGCATCATCGTCCCCCTACTCAACAATCATCCCCTTGTTCATCATCAATGGTCACAAACCTATGACGAGATCCTGGTTCTCTTCGAAGCTGTGTGTTCTCTGCTCAAGCTGTGGCCTGCCACCTGGACTCTATTCCCCTCACTCCTGGAGGATTGGCGCTGCCACGACGGCAGCACTTCATCTGCCTACTTCAACACATAAGTCCTTGGGCCGCTGGTCCGCATATCAACACTACGTGAAGCTTCACAAAGAAGAAATCCTGTCTGCTCAAAAGCTCATGAGTTCCTGTATTTAACGTTTAATTACCTCCGCCAAGGAGGTTATGCTTTGCCAGCGTTTATCTGCCTGCCTGTTTGTTGTGTTCAAAATAACTTAAAGTCCTGAACAGATTTGGATGAAATTTTCAGGAATTGTTGGAAATGGGATATGGATGAACTGATTAAATGTTGGGACTGATCCGGATCACCTTGGCGGAGGTCTGCGCTCTCTGAGTGCTTTTCTAGATAAAACTGCATCAGTTTGCTGCATAACTCTGTATTGCATATCAGGTGGTGTGCTGGGGTTCAGTTTGTATCAATTCAGCATGCTTAGATCTGCATTCTCTAGTATATTCCTCTAACAGCCAATGTGCTTGGGGGAATGGCCACATGGCGGCTGGTACAGGCCTACACATTGAAGTTTCACTAGATAGTATATTCCTCTAACAGCAGGTGCTGGGGGGAATGGCTACACATAGTAGTTCACTAGATAGTATATTCCTCTAACAGCGGGCGCTGGGGGGAATGGCTACACATAGTAGTTCACTAGATAGTATATTCCTCTAACAGCGGGCGCTGGGGGGAATGGCCACATGGCGGCTGGTACAGGCCTACACATTGAAGTTTCACTAGATAGTATATTCCTCTAACAGCAGGCTCTGGGGGGAATGGCTACACATAGTAGTTCACTAGATAGTATATTCCTCTAACAGCGGGCGCTGGGGGGAATGGCTACACATAGTAGTTCACTAGATAGTATATTCCTCTAACAGCAGGCTCTGGGGGGAATGGCTACACATAGTAGTTTCACTAGATAGTATATTCCTCTAACAGCAGGCTCTGGGGGGAATGGCTACACATAGTAGTTCACTAGATAGTATATTTTTCTAACAGCAGGCGCCGGGGGGAATGGCTACACATAGTAGTTTCACTAGATAGTATATTCTTCTAACAGCAGGCGCCGGGGGGAATGGCTACACATAGTAGTTTCACTAGATAGTATATTCTTCTAACAGCAGGCGCCGGGGGGAATGGCTACACATAGTAGTTTCACTAGATAGTATATTCTTCTAACAGCAGGCGCTGGGGGGAATGGCCACACATAGCAGATCTCATCAGCAGCTCCAGGCTCCAATGGTTTAAGTTTTGGGGGTGTTTAGTATGTTTTGCTCATCACTCCTTTATGCATTCATGTAAACCTTTCTGCAGGGAGTGATGAAACCGGAGCCTGGGCGCCAAACCTATAACATGTATTTGCAGCTACAATAAACAAATTTAAACGTGAGTTGACTGACTGAAATGGAGCAACGCCTGCGAGCTAGTTCAGGCAGACAACTCGAGATGTCAGCTATGCATATGTCACATGTCTCACTCCTCTCAAACATCCTCATATGTCACATGTCTCACTCCTCTCAAACATCCTCATATGTCACATGTCACACTCCTCTCAACCATCCTCCAATCACACTCTTCACCTCTCAATTTGGCGGTATATTTAAACTGGGAGTTTTCCCATCTCTCCCTCTGCCCTGCAACGACTCTGCTGCCCTACACTGACTTGCTGCATGTTCTTTCACCCCCACCGCCACCCCAGCATCCACCTGCAGGCTCTGGGGGTGTTCTGTATGTTTTGCTCATCACTCCTTTATGCATTCATGTAAACCTTTCTGCAGGGAGTGATGAAACTGGAGCCTGGGCGCCAAACCTATAACATGTATTTGCAGCTACAATAAACAAATTTAAACGTGAGTTGACTGACTGAACTGCAGTGAAAATACAGTTGTACCATTTCCTCGATCTGTGAGGAAAGAGGTACGTTTTCATTGGTTGATCAGCTGTATCCACTCCTCCCATGAAGTTGTAACTGTCAACGCACACTGGTTTCTCTGTTTGATGAAACCCAGTCACATTTTCCTTTGTGCGGATATGTTTCTGAGCGCATGTGTTGCCATGAATGGTGGACAGCAGAGTGAGACGCTTCGTGTCGTGCCAAGCACAAGCCAGCAGTTTATCATGCCGCATGAACACTGGGTCATCTCCCCTTCTCAGAGGCAACTGGGCTGGTGTCAGACTCCTTGGCATCCCTCTCCTGTTGCAGTTCACTGTCCCACACATTCCAGTGTCCTTAGCTGCTAACTCGCGAGCTAAGGCTGGTGATGTATAATAGCTGTCCATAAACACCTCATGCCCTTTCCCTGTGTGTGGAGCCAGCATATGGAGTTAGAATAATGCCAAAATGGCACAAACACACAAATCATGTTTAACACGCGCCCAATGATTCACAAACAAACTGAATGTGGTATGCAAATATAAAACATCATTCACAAACTAATGTATTCAGTTTTGCAAATAAGAAACGTACCGATCAAACAAATACATCATGCTTTGAAAACAAATACAGCATGTTTGACACATACAAAGAAAGATATTTCTTCAATTACAAAAAAAAAATACTTCAATTCAACAAATTAAAATATTTCAAGTTTAAAAATAAAATCCCTCAAGTACAAATCAAAATCTCTCCAGTACAAAAAAATATCCTTCAAGTACAACACATCAATTCCACAACTACGAAAACTTGTTTTGGCACAATCTTACCGCTGTCATGTGACTTTTGGCACAATCTTACCGCTGTCATGTGACTTTTGGCACAATCTTACCGCTGTCACATGACTTTTGGTACTAACTTCCCACCTTGCAGATCTGCACGCAAATGTTCTCCAATCTACACGCAAATGCTCTCTGATCCACTCACATGACAGTAAAGTTTCTCAGCACTCTCCTGCAATTCACACTCCAAAGCATCAGGTGGCGCTGATTCAGTTTAAGGCCGCCAACAAAACGTAGCAAGTGTGAGGGATAGACCTTATTCACGTGACGTCATCTCCTCTTCATGGTGAACTCCATTGACTTTATATGGACCTGCAGGATCTCCAGATAAATAACGTTCAATTTAGAAAGATACAGTGAAGATTAAAGTTATGGTCTACGATTTGGAAGCTTGGTACATCTTAATAACACCGTTTATAAGGCCGTTATGGTCCTATGGTCCGATCTACGCAATATAAAGACCAAAAAGAATGAAAAAAATCCATTCAGTATATCCGCTGCAAAGCGGCATAATAGTTGACCAATCCGAACCGCCGTTCCCCGCGGTTCGGATTGGTCCGTGAGTCCATCCAATCCCCTGTCTCCCCTGCTCCGCACCGTCCAGCCCATGGTCCCGCCTCCTCCCCACTACCTCCCTGTACCGGTGAGCAGCTAGCTGCACAGCTACTGAAGCGTTATGGAGCCGGAGAAGACCAGCATTAGCATAAGTTAGCCACGCATCGTTAGCATTGTAAACTGAGCTGGTGAAGACACGCCGAGAAAGGTAAATCCTGATCGGCTAACAGTGGCGACGCCAGACCCGCTTCGCCGCCGGTCCAATTGAAATGGCTACCGCTGTGTGTTACAAGGGGGATGACTGTCGTGTTTGTTACTTTCAGCTATGAGCAATCTCAAGTTGTTGTTGCTGCTGATATTTTCTGCCGGCCGGCTTCGTGCTCTATCGGAGGGGGCGTGTTGTTAGGAGGCGACACGAGCTGGGGGTCGGGATCTTGGAACACGGAGGGGAGGGGTGAGTGAAGGGGGGGCAGGCTGCGTTTTTCAAATCTGTCTTAACAGCCAAACTGGTTTTCAGATCGTAGACCATAGCTTTAATATTATTTACGACTAGGCAATAGGTTGTCTTGCTAATGTTATCTGTGTTTTGACTGTCACTAATGAAAATTTGAGATTAGGTGGGAATGGAAGCTAAGCAATGCTAATAATGCTAACGACCTCCCTATGTGTATGCAGTCTCACTTCGTTATGTATTTCCTTTCTATATCAATATATAAACAATCACCATACCTCTAACTATTGGTCAAAGAACTTAATATATTCTAATGTAATCTAATGAAAGCTAAAATGTAAACTACTAGGCCCACTGGGATTTATACTGTGTTGTGTTGGATGTGCAGTTTCTTATCGAGCAATAACCAAGCCAGGCCCATGTATTGTTATGTTAACATGGTTAACTACTTTGAAACTACCATGACCAGTGGTTGTTATCACCTGAAAAGCCTGTTGAATATATAAATTATTTGGATATGTCCTTAGATTGATTTGAGAATGCTAGCAATGCTATGTATAGGCTACTCTTGGGGAGGAATTTTGGTTTCACATTCCCTCTAAAATATTTGAGAAATGAGGTGGAATCGACTTTCTGCTCGGATGTGACTTTTCTATATCCAAGCTACCAGATAAGTTGTCCAAGTTTCATCAGCAGGTCCTCCTGTACTGGAAACTGATTTCCAGTTATAACTTTACTCCACACTCTGTTCCTATTTGGAATAACAGATGTATCTTATCCAATAGAAAATCTTTATTTTACAATGCCTGACTGTATCCTCAGCTGTGATTTTGAATGTAATGTAATTGTTTACCACTGTGAATTATCAGTCAAAACCTAGACAGGTGAAAGAAACAGCTCACTGGACCTCAAATTTGGGAAATAATCATATATTTATTACATGAAAAAATTCACAGACATTTTTAGGACATTAATGTTACTGAAGACATAGGCATGATCAATCAATCAATCAATCAATCAATCTTTATTTGTATAGCGCCAATTCATAACAAGTGTTATCTCAAGACACTTTACAATAGAGCACAAAGCTCTTCATATTATGGATACACATATATGCATAGATACATATATACATATAAAAATACACATATACATATATATGCAAATATATACATCCAACACCCAACATGAATCCATATAGCCAATCATGAATCCCTCCATCATGGCGGCAAGAAAAAACCTTCTGTTAAGCAGCAGGAAATCTTGAATGTGGACCCCAGTCTCATGATGAACAGCAAATCCACACCATGCTGTGTTGGGTGTGTGGGCAAAGGGAGGGAGGTAAGTGGAGACAAGTGGACTAAAGTAAGAACTAAAGCTAGTGACAGATCAATGGACCAATCATAGACCTGTCGTCGTCAAATTTGTTTCTGCTGCAAACAAATTTATTAGAGGAGGATCCTCATGTCTGTGTGGTTGTGGTGAAAATTTTATAGAAGTATAATCAATAAAAGTCTTACTGAAAATAAGAATTTATGGTAGTGATGAACTCATGAGTGCCCAGACCACAAGTGCATCCCTACCATATTTGTCTCCGTTAAGTATAAATGTATTAATGGTAGACCTCTTGAGATGTGACACCTCATTTTCAAGAGGGATCTCATGTCCATGTGGAGCTAAAGATAGTTACTATAGATGTATCAACCATGGATAGAAAGATCATGCTAATATCTACATTAACAGCTGTAATGATTATGAACTGGAATGAGATGGCCAAATATGTGTTATGTCTGTAATTGTAGTTATTGAGGCTTCGTGACTCCACAGCAGCAGGCAGTCTCCACCAAGGATCCCAGACCACCTAAAAGACAAGAGCCAGAGACGAGTACAGGAGCAAACAGAAAGGGGCAGAGGCAGATATGGAGACAGAGTGTGAGAGAGAGAGGGATAGAGCCCAGTGTGCCAGATCCCCCCGGCAGTCTAAGCCTATTGCATCTTAACTATGTGTCTAAACTATGGACTATGAGCTGGTCCCTAACTGAAAGCTTTATCAAAGAGGAATGTTTTAAGTCTAACCTTAAAGGTAGAGAGGGTGTCTGCCTCCCGAACCGTGGTCAGTAAATGGTTCCAGAGAAGAGGAGCCTGATAACTGAAGGCTCTGCCTCCCATACTACTTCTAGAGACTGATGGAACCACGAGCAGGCCAGCATTTTGGGAGCGTAATGTTTGAGAGGGGTTGTACGGCACTACAAGCTCTTTGAGGTAAACTGGTGCCTGTCCACTGAGAGCATGATGTTAAGGACTACATCTAAAGTGGTGATTTTTTTCCAAGCTTAATAACAGAATTTGGAGGCCGTTAACCTTTGTTTCACTTTAACATTCTTTCATAGTGATTGAAATCCTAATCTATTATTACCTTTGCAATGTGTTTCAGTTTTAGAGTGGTCTTTACACGATTACCGTGCTGACTGTGGGAATACCTTCAGTCACTACCGCAGCAGCGTGGTGGACTCTAAGCCGGCCGGCGAATTTCCAGGCGTCTGAATGGATAATAATCTCAACTACGTCACGCTTGGCGGACCCCGAACATGGCTGCACGGTCAGTTTGCCGGAAAGGATAAGTCATACAGAGTTGTCGATTAACAAAAAATGTGCAAAAAGCAATGGGGAGCAACAAATTTTGTTTCATTTGTTGAAAAATGTAGCTGTGATTGACAAAAATCAGGTCCTCCCTCAGTGGGGATCGTTCAAATACACGATACCGCCACTCGGCCCACCACCTAAATAGGATTCCTATGGGGAATGTATGTTTCTCACATTTATCATAGGTCAGTTGACAAACAGGAAGCTGCAGTTGGCATTTTAATGATGGCCATTTTACAAGCACATTTGAATCAAATTAAAAATGAGATTTAAAGCATGATAGCTCATCTATTTTAAACAAAATATTAATTTTAATGTCGTCACTGGTCTACTTCTTGTTGTATCGAACATCCTTGATGAAAACTCTTTTGCATAAGGCCTGTGTGGTTAACCTGGAAACAACAGGATTGAATAAAGAAATCATGTAAGCCATTGTTTTATTGCTTAATTTTGGTTTAATTTAAGCCGTCTTTTGCACGCCGTGGGTTGGTTTTCCTCCTGTCCTCCCCATGGACACACACACATGCACACACACACACACATATCTATCTACATATGTATCTATCTATCTATCAAATACATGTGTATATGTAAATATATATATATATGTGCATATATATATATACATATATATATACACATACACACACACACACATATGTGTGTATATATATATATACATATATATATGTATATATATATATATATATATATATATATATATATATATACAGTAGATAGATACAATAAATTAGATAAGATATTTCATACTTCACAAGAAAGGTTCCTACATGTTTTAATTTAATAAAGCCACACTGCAGCATAGGCAATGTCCTTGAAACATCTGAACATGTTTCAGGAGGATCAAACTGGCTTCTTACTTCTTCGTCTGAAATGTTACTACAAAATAGCCCAAGTCAGTAATTTTCCAAATCACCAATGCTGATGTTATAAACAAGGAAATTTAATGACGCTACAGTATCAAGCAATGTGTGCTAGTCAAGGAGTGTGTCCACATTCTTCCTTTCCAGAGGGAATTTCAGCAATTTTACAAGCAATATCGCAAAAATAATGTTCCTACACAAGCGAATAGAATATTTACAACACTTGAATTTCCTTAAGTCAATGTATGAATGTAAAAAACTGAAAACATTGGTAAGTAATTACCATAAACCACGGCTATGTAGTATTTTTAAATGGCCCACCATGCCAAGTGCATTATCGCCACCTACTATGCTGGAGTCACGGCCGGCTCAGAGCCGCAGACAAAAACCAGGAGGAGACGCGGAACAAATGTATTAATTCAGTTTTTATTTACAAAAAACATCATAATGTAGTGTGGAAATCAGTAAGTCAGTGATGTAGTGCGTGCATGCATGAGTGAGGGTATGTTGATGCGATGTTGGCTGTGAAACAAAACACCAAAAAGGAGCGTGGTGGGGGAGCAGCAAACAGACTCCCAAGGATGAATGCCTTCAGCCTGCTTTTATGGATGAAGAACACCGGGCCCAGGTGCTCCAAATCCACGGCGACCCCATCTAGCCACACCCACCTACAGAGAGACACTGCCAGCAAAACAGCAAGTAGACGGGGTCGTCACAGTGGACCACAGTTATTTAGCCCCTTGTTGAACAAAAACTACATTAATTTTCCACATCCTAAATTCTTTGGATCAGCCCTGTTTCTGTTACTGAAACAGACTCCTCAATTCCACAAACACATTTTAAGATGAAGTTGTTCCAGTCCAAGCTTCATCAACTTCCTGTTTTAATGTCTCCTTCTTGGATGGACTTTATGCAGTGAATAATGACATGCTCTCCTGACTCTTCTTCTTGACAACAGTCTCATAATCCTGAAGGATGTTTCTTAGATTCATTGTTTTGTTCAGTCTGGTATGTCCCACCCTCAGCCTTGTTAGGACGTCCTCCTCTTTGGTTTTTGTCCCTGACCCACTTGCTGCTGTGCTGTGTAGAGATGCCGTCCTGTGGATCCTGTGTCCCAGCTGTGATTACATTCTTTAATGATGTTTCTTTGGATTATTGTCTTTGCTTCAGACTTACTGAGAGAGACGTTCATGATCTCTCCAAGTTCCAGAGCCAATTTCACTCCTACATCAGCTCAGGGGCGTATTTAGTCATTTGGGGGGATCCACAGAGCAGTAAGATTAGATTAGATTAGATTAGATAGAGCTTTATTAATCACTTGGTAAGACTCCCTCAGGGAAATTAAGATTCCAGCAGCATGGCAAGCACACAGGTGACAAGGATACAGGAAGGACCCAGATGCGAAACAGTATAATTCACAAGAAGTGGTTTTATTGAATGGACACAGGAGTTGTGGAGTCAGGAGCGGGGATCGAACCCGTGATCTCTGGATCAGGAGCTAGTGACGCTGTCCACTCGGCCACGCTGCAGCCGCTCGCTCACTCACAGTCTATCAGAGTCTATAAAGAGGTGCGTGCTCAGACTCACTCGCTCTCTCAGAACAGGAAGTGACGGGGATAGCTGAAAAGCAGACGACCCTCTCTGACCAGGACTCACAGATGGTTACTCGGCGTCTCAACAGGAAACAGGAGCGGGTATCGGGATCAGACGGCCAGACTGGCTCTCGGCGTCGGAAACAGGGAGCGGGTGCCGGGGATTAGGCGACCACCTCCGAACGGAACTCACAGGCAGGTACTCGGTGTCAGGAGCAGGAGGCGAGGTCGACAACCAGGGATCAGGCAGGCAGGTAAGTGTGGAGCAGAAACGGGTCGGTACCTTTAGGTCTATCCGAGGATCAGGCAATACAGGCGGTAACAGGAACGGAACAGGTCGGCAACGGGTGATCAGTCCGGGTAGTTGGTCTGGTGTTCTCAGCATGTGAACGAAGAGACGATCTGACACTGAATGAGTGTGGAGCCGGGGTTTAAATAGACGGACTGATTGCAGGTGATGAGGTGCAGGTGTGAGCCGGCGCGCAGGTGACAGGAGTTGAGCTGATTACGTGAAGGCTGGTGTGTGGCAGACTGAGACTGAGGCTGTGGTTGTGACAGAACCCCCCCCTCAAAGGACGGCTCCCGACGTCCCAACATCATCGATGGGCAGGGTGGGAGGGGAGAGGAACCTCAGTACTCTTCTGAGGCCGAGTCATCACGGACGTTAGGTGGTGGAACAGGAGCCTCCTCCTCCTCCTCAGCATCTGACTCCTCCTCTGACGTGGGGGTGTTTATGGGATTGGTGACCGACGACTGTTGGGAAGGGCGTCCCCGCCTACCAAGGGAAGGCTGCTCCGGGTGTCTCCTATGGAACTCCTTGATCATGTCTTTGTCCAAGACGTTCCGAGAAGGTATCCACGACCTCTCCTCAGGACCGTAACCCTCCCAGTCCACGAGATACTGCAGTCCTCTTCCTCGCCGACGGGAACGGAGCAGACGGCGGATGGTGTAAGCCGGACCTCCATCAATGAGACGTGGAGGAGGAGGAGGAGCCACATCAGGCGACAGGCAACTCTCGTGGACCGGCTTGATCTTCGAGACGTGGAAAGTGGGATGGACCTTCATGGAGCGGGGGAGTGCCAACCTCACGGCCATCGGGCTGATGATTCTCTGAATGGGGAAAGGACCCACAAACTTAGGGGCAAGTTTTCTGCTCTCTACACGAAGAGGTAGGTCTTTAGTGGATAGCCAAACTTTCTGACCCACCTGATATGCAGGAGCAGGAGTCCGACGACGGTTGGCAGAAGTGGTGTAGCGCTCGACAGATCTCTGGAGGGTGGCTCTGGCGCGAGCCCAGGTCCGACGGCAACGGCGGGCGAAGGAGAGGGCAGAAGGACAGGAGACCTCGTTGTCCAGGGCAGGAAACAGTGGAGGTTGGTAACCGTACACACACTGGAAAGGGGATAGACCGGTGGATGAGCAGACCAAGGAATTATGGGCGTACTCTACCCACAACAACTGTCGAGACCAGGAAGAGGGATTCTGGGACACCATGCAGCGAAGGGCCGTTTCCATTTCCTGATTCATCCTTTCAGATTGTCCATTTGATTGAGGGTGAAACCCGGATGACAGGCTGGCGGTGGCCCCGAGAAGACTGCAGAACTCCCTCCAGAACACCGATGAGAACTGAGGCCCCCGGTCTGAAACCACGTCCACAGGAAGACCATGGATACGGAAAACGTGGTTGAGAGCCAGCTGGGCAGTCTCCTTGGCTGATGGTAGCTTGGTCAGGGGAACGAAGTGGGCCATCTTTGAGAACCGGTCAACGACTGTGAGGATGGTGGTGTGTTCGTCCGAAGGAGGAAGGCCGGTAACAAAGTCCATAGAGATATGGGACCAGGGTCGATGAGGGATTGGAAGAGGATGGAGAAGTCCAGCAGGAGCTTGATGTGAGGACTTGTGTTGATTACAGATGACACAAGCCTTGACAAAGTCTCTCGTGTCCTCTTCCAAAGTGGGCCACCAAAACCTCTGGAGCAGAACTTCCTGAGTGCGACGGGCTCCGGGATGACAGGACAGATTGGAAGCATGGGCCCACTGGAGGACCTCCGATCGAAGGATCTCAGGCACGAAGAGGCAGCGAGGAGGACAGGAACTAGGACCAGGCTGATCCTGAGTGGCGGCTTTGACCCGTTCCTCAATGTCCCAGGTTAGAGTGGCTATGACGCAGGGAGGAGAGAGGATGGGAGCAGGTTCCTCCCAACCGTCGTTATCCCGGAGGAACTGGCGAGACAGGGCATCTGGTTTAGTGTTGCGGGACCCGGGACGATAAGACAGCGTGAAGTTAAACCGGGTGAAGAACAGGGACCAGCGGGCTTGACGGGAGTTCAGTTTCTTGGCAGTCTTGATGTACTCTAGATTCTTATGATCAGTCCAAACCATGAATGGTTCCTTGGTCCCCTCCAGCCAGTGGCGCCACTCCTCCAGAGCTAGTTTCACCGCCAGGAGTTCTCGATTGCCAATATCGTAGTTTCTCTCCGCGGGGGACAGGCGACGGGAAAAGAAGGCACAAGGGTGGAGCTTGTGATCCGAGGGAGACCGCTGTGAGAGAACGCCTCCAACTCCCACATCAGAGGCGTCCACCTCAACGAGGAACTGGAGTTCGGGGTCAGGCATCTGTAGAATGGGGGCAGACGTGAATTTTTCCTTCAGGGTCCGGAAAGCAGATTCTGCGACTGGTGACCAGAGAAAGGCTCTCTTAGAGCTGGTGAGGGCGGTGAGTGGGGCTGCTACAGTGCTGTAGTTCCGGATGAAGCGTCTGTAAAAGTTGGCGAACCCCAGAAACCGTTGCAGCTGTTTTCGAGACTCAGGAACCGGCCAGGAGGTGACAGCAGAGACCTTAGCGGGGTCCATTTGGATGTGACCCTTGGAGACTATGTAGCCCAGGAAGGAGACAGATGGAACATGGAACTCACACTTCTCGGCCTTCACGAAAAGGGAGTTTTCCAAGAGTCTCTGGAGGACAGCCTGAACATGGTGGACATGGTCGTTGTAGTTTTTGGAGAAGATGAGGATGTCATCGAGGTAGACGAAGACGTGTTTGTTGAGCATGTCCCTGAGTACGTCGTTCACCAGGGCCTGAAAGACTGCGGGAGCGTTGGTGAGTCCGAAGGGCATGACGAGGTACTCATAGTGACCGATGGGAGTGTTTAACGCGGTCTTCCATTCGTCCCCCTCCCGGATACGGACCAAATGATAAGCATTGCGAAGATCCAATTTGGTGAAGATGGTGGCCCCTTGTAACAACTCGAAGGCGGAGGAGATCAAAGGCAGGGGGTAACGATTCTTGACTGTGATCTCGTTCAGTCCTCGGTAGTCAATGCAGGGTCTCAGGGATTTGTCCTTCTTTTCCACAAAGAAGAACCCAGCTCCAGCAGGCGACGAGGAAGGACGGATGAGACCAGCAGCCAGTGAGTTATTGATATAGTCCTCCATAGCCTTTCTTTCGGGAGCAGAGAGGGAGTACAACCGACCTTTGGGAGGGATCGTGCCGGGAAGAAGATCGATGGCACAGTCGTACGGACGATGGGGTGGCAGGGATGTGGCCTTAGTCTTACTGAAGACGGTACTGAAGTCATGGTAATCTGGGGGCACGTTCGAGATCTCTGGCTGGTGGGCCAGTCTATTTGGGGATTGTGCCGACGAAGCCAGGGGAAGCCAAGGACCAAGGGCAGATCAGGATAATCGAGGATGTGGAATTGTATGGTTTCTCTGTGATTGCCTGACAGGATCATGGAAACTGGGGTTGTCTGGTGCGTAATGATTCCCATTTCATGTCCATCCAAGGCGTTGGCAGGGATAGGGCGACTCAGTGGGACTTGTCTTAGGCCCAGTTGTTCAACTGTGTCCTTGCTTATGAGACAGGAGTCGGCACCAGAGTCTATCAGTGTGGCCAGAGTCTGAGGACCACCAGGCAGGAGCAAACGGGCTTGGAGCAGGGGACGAAGAGTATGAGAGGATTCGATAGCAGAGCTCACCCGTATCCTCTCCACTACGGATGAGCCCGCTCTTTTACTGGGCAAGCTGCTACGAAGTGTCCTTGTCCCCCACAGTACAGACAGAGTTGGCCAGAGCGGCGTTGCCTCTGTTCTGCAGGAGTAAGGGAGGTGCGCCCCAACTGCATGGATTCAGGCTCGGCGGGTTCAGGTGGTAAACGTGGCCCCGTGCTATCTCCCAGAGGTGTCCTTTGCCCAGAAGGACGATGGAACCCTGGCGACGTTCTCTTCTTCGTGCCTGAATTCTGAGGTCGATTCTTATGGCTAGGTCGATGATTTCGTCCAGGGAAGATGGAATCTCGTGGGAGACCAGTTCATCTTTGATGTAGTCCGCTAGTCCATGCACGAAGGCGTCGATCTGAGCCGAAGGGTTCCAACCGCTTCGACTGGCTCTAGTGCGAAAGTCTATGGAGAAGTCTGCTACAGATCGTTGTCCTTGTCTCAGCTCCAGGAGTCCCGCCGCCACTTCGGATCTGGCTGGGCAATGTCCAAAAACCTTGCGTAGTTCAGCAACGAAGGCAGGAAAGTTCTGACAGGCTGGTGACTGGCGGTCCCACTCTGCTGTTGCCCAGAGCCGTGCCCGACCAGTCAGTTGGTTTATGGTGAAGGCTACCTTGGCTAGCTCTGATGTGAATGAACGTGGCTGCAGGGCAAAGAACAGAGTACAGTTTGTGATAAACGGAGAGCAGTGTTCTGGATTCCCATCGTAGCGTTCTGGAGCCCCCACACGAGGTTCAGGTGTGTCAGATGCCAAGGCAGGAGCTGGAGTCACAACAGCAGGAGTGGAGGAAGCAGATGAAGAGCCAACTGAAGATGGCTGAAGTAGCTGGGCGGCTAATCCTGTCACTGTCTGGGTTAATGTGTCCACAGCATGTTGAAGATGGCTGGTAGATGCAGTGATCAAATTCTCATGGTTAGCCAACACCCCTTCAATCCTCTCCAGTCTGTCCAGTGGGGAAGGCTTACTGCTCGCTGAGTCCATTCTTCTGGTCAGATCGTACTGACAAGGATACAGGAAGGACCCAGATGCGAAACAGTATAATTCACAAGAAGTGGTTTTATTGAATGGACACAGGAGTTGTGGAGTCAGGAGCGGGGATCGAACCCGTGATCTCTGGATCAGGAGCTAGTGACGCTGTCCACTCGGCCACGCTGCAGCCGCTCGCTCGCTCACAGTCTATCAGAGTCTATAAAGAGGTGCGTGCTCAGACTCACTCGCTCTCTCAGAACAGGAAGTGACGGGGATAGCTGAAAAGCAGACGACCCTCTCTGACCAGGACTCACAGATGGTTACTCGGCGTCTCAACAGGAAACAGGAGCGGGTATCGGGATCAGACGGCCAGACTGGCTCTCGGCGTCGGAAACAGGGAGCGGGTGCCGGGGATTAGGCGACCACCTCCGAACGGAACTCACAGGCAGGTACTCGGTGTCAGGAGCAGGAGGCGAGGTCGACAAGCAGGGATCAGGCAGGCAGGTAAGTGTGGAGCAGAAACGGGTCGGTACCTTTAGGTCTATCCGAGGATCAGGCGATACAGGCGGTAACAGGAACGGAACAGGTCGGCAACGGGTGATCAGTCCGGGTAGTTGGTCTGGTGTTCTCAGCATGTGAACGAAGAGACGATCTGACACTGAATGAGTGTGGAGCCGGGGTTTAAATAGGCGGACTGATTGCAGGTGATGAGGTGCAGGTGTGAGCCGGCGCGCAGGTGACAGGAGTTGAGCTGATTACGTGAAGGCTGGTGTGTGGCAGACTGAGACTGAGGCTGTGGTTGTGACAACAGGATAGAAAAGGCATCAGAAAAAGTTAAAAAAAAAAAACAGTCAAAACAGTAAAATGACATAAAACTTGTAGCAGAGGTGGTTTGTGTGTTTTCACCTGTGTGGGGTTACCTGAGGTCAGTGACGACCCTGTGCTGACGTCCTCGCTGGTGGAGTTCAGGAAGTCGTCCAGCGCCTCCAGGTCTGACGTGTTGGTCACCGTCATCTGATCCAGAACGCTGACGTCGGCACTCAACGATTCTACAAACACACACTTGTTTTCAACACGAGTCGTTTCCTCAGACTTGGTCAGAAACTTAGAGGACGAGCACAAATTAATCAGAGACAGATTTTTAACCCTTAACTGCCCCACAAAAAGCAGCTGGGTGTCCAAAAGTGGATCATCAGGAAAAAAGGCCAAAATCTGTTTTCATTTCTAAAGATTTCCTGTTAAAGTGATTTAATTCACTTTAAATCTCAAATCTTCTTAAATGTCACATATTTAACCCCTTCAGCTCCGCTCTGAAAACACCAAACCACATTCCAGACGGAAAATGAAGGAGCCAGTGGGGATGTTTCACAGACTTCATGGTCTGGGACACGTCACTGATGAACAAAGACACTGATCTGAATGTTTCTCTATTTTATTGATCAGGGTCAGATTTAGGCTCAAACGAGGCTTAAAAGATGTAAAAAATGTTCAAAAAGTGGACATGTCAGAAGAACAAAGATGCTCCTTAATGATATAATCTTTTAATCCAAATAACTTCACTCTCTTTATTAAGTCGTGTTCACAAAATTAAAAATATTGATAAATTCTTCAGTGTTTGACCCTTCAGGTGCCACTCTGAGTAACAACAGTCACTCATTTTACATTAAAAACACTGAAAACAGGGGGACTTCCGCTGAGGCACGAGGCAAGATGGCAGCACGACACTGAGCTCCGGCTGAAAACCCTCCTTATATGCATTGCTACGGCTCTGGGGCGCTTTGAAAATAGGTAGAGTAAGAGAAAAGCTCTGAGGAAGCAACAATGGCTGCAAGGAAGGAGTCCAACACGAATAAAAAGCAGGATGTCGCTAGAAAATATCAGGCTAACGAGCTACCAGAGGATTTAGCTATGCTAATCAAACAAGCAATTGCTACGGAGATGGCGGTTCTTCAAGAAACGGTGGCCCACATGTTAAAGGACTCGCTCGATAAAGCCCTTGACCCAATAGAGAAGCATATGGTGGAAAATGGCAACATCTTACGGTCCTTAAAAGAACAATCCGAAATTCATGCTGAAAAGTTTGGCACCGTCTTCAACAAGATAGACACCATGCAAGCTAGCCTGCGTAAGAACGAGAAAGAAACTAGCTCTTGCCTCATAGAGCTGACCAAGTTACAGAGGAAGCTAATCGACCTAGAGGACAGGTCCAGGCGCAATAATGTGCGGCTGGTGAACTTACCTACAGGCGCTGAGGGCGATGATGCTAGGGGCTACCTGCAAAAGATGCTGCCTATCTGGATTCCATCTCTGAAGAATTCCCGCAGCGCTGCTTTAGAAATCGATAGAGCACATCGGATCTTCTCTAACAACTCTTCGAGGCCACGCACCATGATTTTCAGGCTCCTGCGTTACACCGACAGGCAATCCATCCTCGAGGGAGCCAGGAAAACTAAACCAACCCTCCCTGACGGCACCCAGCTGCAGTTCTTTGCTGACTACAGCCCCGGCACCACGCAGGAGCGGCAGGGATACAAGGAGATTCGCTCCAAACTTCGGCAGAGGGGCATCGACTCGTTCCTCATTTACCCGGCGATTCTGAGGGTGAATTTCAAGGGACAAAGGATGTCATTTAACTCAGCAGAGGAAGCGAAAGAGGCTCTAAAAGCATCGGTGCTGGAAGGTATGACAGAGAACATTAACTGCACGTCAGGTGAGGGCGCGTCCCAAGATGAGTAGGAGCTTTCTCGCTCATCAGGCTGTATGTGTGCGTTATTGTTAATAAGATTAAGTGGAGACTGTCAGTTATCAACCAAGGCTGGGAAACTGTGTTTCTGATGAATATCTTAAGTTGATGCTCTGGGTTACTGTTCCATACGCTGCGTTGTGTGTTTGTTTACATTCCCCGGAGCTAGAGATGACGTCACCACTACTTAACGACACAGTTAACCGGTATTTTCCTTTAGGAGAGTGGAAATATGTATATTTCAATATCTCTTAAGGCAGAGGCATTTTTGTTATGTGTAGAAAATAAGAGCTTGACCTTTTGTTTTTATTATATTACCAAGGAGGTTGTTCATGAACCCCAGTGTATTTGTTATCAGACGTATAGGAGGGGGGGGGAGTTAGGCGTTCAGTGTTCAGACATTGCCGAGTGACACTCACAGATGTTGCAGGATGAGTGGGGAAAGGGGGGGAGGGGATGGGGGGAGGCAATAACTGGGGGCTCCACCACCAATTTAAAGCAAGGGTTTCAGGGAAACAATAATATCACCAATACATTAGAAAGCTTCAATATTGTATCTTTTAATGTTAGAGGTCTAAATTCTCCATATAAGCGTTCAAAGATTCTTGATTTTTTGCACAGAAAGAGAGTAGATATAGCACTGTTACAAGAAACACATCTTAAACCAAATGACTTTCTCAGAGTTCAAAACCGCTTCTATAAGCCTATTGTGACATCAAGTGATGGTACCCGCACTAAAGGAGTTTATGATACTAATGAGACGCAATATTAACCTGTCTGTTGAAGAAACTGGCTCTGATAATGAGGGACGCTTAGCTTTTTGCTGTACATCAATACAAGGCCAAAAAGTAGCATTGGTTAGTGTGTACGCTCCAACCATTTTCAAGGAGGAGTTTTTTCCTTCTGTTACCTCACAACTGTTAAAATTAAGTAACTATAAACTTTATATTGGTTCAGACATGAACGCTATTGTGGACAGTCATTTGGATAAGTCAGGTTTAACTTTATCTGGCTCTCAGGAATCTGCCTCAAAAGCATTGAATCTTTTTATGAAGGATTTAGATTTAAGGGATGTCTGGAGGATACACAAGCCATCCACCAAAGATTATACATTCTTTTCTACAAGACATAAAACGTTCTCTCGTATTGATTACATTCTTGTATCCTCTAGTTTGCTTCCATCAGTAAACTCAATAGAATTCTTACCCAGACATATCTCTGACCACAACCCAATAATTTCTAATTTTGTTTACAGTAATATGAAAAACAGAGCCACAAGGTGGAAGTTTAACACAGCACTACTACAGAATGAAGAATTTCTAAAACAACTGAGGCCAAAGTTGACTGAATTTATAAAGTTTAATAGAAATAGTGTCTCAGATATGACAGTGATTTGGGCCACCATTAAGGGATTTATTAGGAATAATGCTATATGGTTTAGCTCTTATCTTCATAAAAAACGCCTTCAAGACATTATAACTTTGGAAAACCAATGCAATAATTTGGAAAAGGAGCTTAAAAACAAATACACTCTCTCCAAAGAGAACCAGCTCAAGGCTAAGCAAGCTGAATTACTTGATCTGCTAAGACATAGGGCAGAATATATGATCCGTATTACTAAGCACAAATATTATGCAGAAGGTAGCAGACCAAGCCGTTTGCTTGCATTGACATTGAAACAACAGGAGGCAAAGAGATCCATACCAGCAGTTAGATGTACTAAGCGTGGAGTTGTATGCTCAACAACAGAAATAAATGATACATTCAAGAATTATTTTAAAGAACTGTATAGTAGTGACTCAGTTCCTTTAGAAGAGGATTTTGATGGATTCTTTAATAGGTTAGATCTCCCTGCAATTTCCTTAGAAGACATTAAAGTTTTAGATGCCCCTATTACATTGGAAGAGTTACTAAAAGCAGTGAAAGACACAAATAAAGGTCGTACCCCGGGAATAGATGGTATACCAGTAGAGCTTTACTTAGCGTTATGGGATATTTTAGGACCAGTATGGTTAGAAACAATAAACTATGCCATAGATAAGGGTGGTTTTCATAGAGACCTAAACACAGCCTTAATTACATTAATACCAAAATCAGGGAAGGACCCCTTAGAATGTGCCAATCACCGGCCGATCTCATTGATAAATGCAGATCTTAAGATATTTTCCAAGGTCCTGGCTAGTAGATTGGAAAAAGTAGTTGGGAAAATAATAAATCCAGACCAAACTGGTTTCATCAAGGGACGCCTTGCCTCGGACAATATTCGCCGTCTCCTACACATATTAAATTTAACTCACAAAATTCCTCCGGCTTGTGGCATGTTGTTTGTTGATGCTGAAAAGGCGTTTGACCGCCTTGAATGGCCGTATCTTTGGAGAGTGTTAAAAGAATTTAAGTTTGGAGACAAATTTATCAATATGATTAGAACACTGTATGATAATCCCACTGCTAGAGTTTGTGTGGGAGGTGGCCTTTCAGATCTGTTTGAGATAAGACGGGGCACGCGGCAGGGAGATCCTTTGTCTCCTTTAATTTTTAACCTTTCTATTGAACCTCTTGCACAATTTATTAGGAATTGTTCAGAAATTTACCCTATTACAATAGGTTCGACGTCACATTCGGTGTCGATGTATGCTGACGACACCTTAATTTATATGGCTGAAGTTCAACAAACCCTTCCCCTTGTTTTAAAAACATTAGAGCAATTTGGGCATCTCTCAGGATATAAGGTAAACCTGTCAAAATCAGCATTAATGCTGCTCAACGTAGACCAAGATAAACTTTCACTCCCTCCCCAAATTAAAGTTACTAAAGAAGTTCTCTACTTAGGTATCAAGGTTAGCACATCTGTATCATCAGTTGTCAAAATAAATTACAATTTGATTCTGACAAAAATAGAGGAAGATATTAATAGATGGAGACATTTGCCAGCATCAGTCCCAAACAGAATATCTGTGATTAAAATGAACATTCTACCTCGTATAAATTTTATCAGTTCAATGATCCCTCTTGCTCCACCAGTCGGTTATTGGCAGAAACTAGATAAGCTATTACGGAGTTATGTTTGGAATGGTAAGCGACCCAATATAAAGTGGTCGACACTTCAGCATAATAAGAATAATGGAGGCTGGTCTTGTCCAAACTTTAAATTATATCATTGGGCATTTGTCCTGAGAAATATTAGTTTTTGGCTGGAGGAGGATAAAAAGTCAGCATGGAAGTGTATAGAACAAGAATTGATTGCTCCCATAAGATTAAAAGATTTTCTCCTTACTGGTACGTCTACCAAAAGCTGCAGTTTATATTATGGTCCGATCCTAACCTATACGCTACATGTATTTAGAGCAGTAGAAAAATACCTTAAGTTCAAAGGAGTTTGGTGCAGGTCATCTCCATTATGGAATAACACTCACCTGTTATCTGGAGGTAAACCATTCAAAAACCAGAATTGGGAGGATAGAGGTATCAGGACTCTTCAGGATATTAATGGAGAAAATTCTATCCTTAGTTTCCAAGAGCTTGTCACTCAGTATGGTATTGATAAAAACTCTCTTTTCTTCTACTTTAGAGTGAGATCTGCTTGTAAAGCCTACAGGGTCCCCTGGGGAGCACAATTATCAGAACATCCCATTTTTGCTTGGATGCAGAATGCTCCAAAAAAGATGGTGACATACATCTATGATAAATTAAAATCCCAGAAATATAGTCCTACACCAGGAATGAAAACTTGGGCTAGGGACTTGTCTGATACGAGGCAAAAGCTAGAATGGCCGACAATTTTGAAAAATGTTACTGGTGCTTCAAAAAACCCTAATCATCAATTTATACATCTAAAATTTTGTCATAGAGCATATATCACACCAAGAATAAGACATCAGATGGGACTGGTTCCAGACCCGTATTGTTCTTTCTGCTCCCCAGGAACTGTAGGATCATTCACACATGTTGTATGGGAATGCCCTGGTGTTGCTGAATTGTGGAGAAAGGTTATTGATATGATTTCAAAACTAACAGGAGTCAAGTTTCCAATGGACCCTATGTTGCATCTTTTAAATGATGATTCTCCCCTCTCTCTTTCGGAAAAGACTCGAAAATCTGGCTAGCAGGACTTACAGCAGTGAAGAAGATTATAGCACAGCGGTGGAAACCTCCTCATGATATCTCAAGTACTCACTGGCTTCGAAGTTTCTTGGACATTTCCTACTTGGAGCTTTCATCAGCAAGAATCAATGGTGCAAAACAGAACACAATATCAAATTGGACTAATCTGATATCAGATTTAAAAGATGTACTCTCTAATCAAGGATCTTTGTTTGTGTAACTGGTGGTGTTTTTTCAGGATGCTTGTGGTGGTTTGGAGTTTGGGAGGGTGGGAAGGGGGGGTGGGGGGTTATGTTTAATAAGTTTAAAATTGTTAAAAAGTTTGTATATATGTATACATGGTAAGATGTGTATCATTTTCTTCAATAAAAAATAAATCATAAAAAAAACCCCACTGAAAACAGGTTTAATGATTTTCTAAATCTCCTCCTAAAATAAAGGACTCAGGGGAGAATCTTTTACCATTTTATTGAACAGCTGTAATCTTGATTTAAATGTATTTTTATTTTCTTTGCAGGATCAGATTTTGACTAAAATGCCCCCGAAAACACAAAGTGTCCAAAGAGTGGACACGGCAGAATAAAAAGACAAAAACAACATCACAACAGTGACAAAGTTGCCGTAAAAATGACTTCAGTCTTTTAACTGTCTGAAGTCCTGCTCTTTATCATCATTTTTTAAATAAATACAATTTTTAACCCTTTTATCATCCACTGAATGTGTTGACAAACCCAGAGCCACAGCATCATAGAAATATTACCCATAATCCCCTGAGCAGCTGCAGGTGAGAACATAACATCCAAATCTGAGACAGACACACACCAATACACACTCATTCATCAGTACACACGGGACGTCCTCTGTAAAACATGTCTACACACAGATCATCTCAGAGACACTCAGTCATTATTATGGGCTGTAGGAGCCTCCACGCTGCCCTCTAATGTTTACTAGAAAAACTGCATGGATTTGTCCTCATGGGCTGCAGTGGGAAAACGGAGCTGTACTATGAAAAGGCCCTTATCGACCCGGGGATCGAACCGCAGACCTTCATGCTGTGGGGCACGTGCACTGCCTTCTTATTTTTCAATGATCTTTAGGACACATTACCCTCACATAAGTAAGTCTCACTGACTCAAACTGATCCAAACTCAATTCAAGCATGTTTTCTTTAAATCATTTGTGGTTGTCATTTTAAATCATTATAAACATTTTTATTGCTCTTTAGGAAGCACCTTTGACCCCTGGAGGGGTCCCCACCCCACATTTAGAGACACTACAGACTGTGGATCAGTGTGACTTCTGAGGGATGAAGAGGACTGACTCACGTCTGGTCTGTAGGTATCCTGTAGACAGATACTGCTGCATGTCCTGGTTAAAAGCTTCTTCATAAACTTTCTGCCGCTCTCTCAGCTTCTGCTGCATGGCCTGCTCCAGCTCGGCCACCTTCTGAGCATGCTCAGCACTCAGCTCCGCTGCACAGAGACACAGCATCTTATTTCATTAGTCGGTTTATTTGTCCCTGTGGGGACATCGAGGTGACTGAATGTTTTCAAGCAAAGAATTAAAACCATATTTGAAGGAGCGTCTTTATGAGGTGGAGTATTTTCCTTTTTATTCTGATCATGTTTGGTGTTTTGTCTGAACCACTGGTTGAGTGTTTGTTCAGCAGAGAAGGACTGACGCAACAAGTGTCCTACAGTGAGGACACCTGAAGAACAATATAATGGTTTGTTAACACGTCCCACCTGCAAGCAAGAAAACTCACTAAGTTCTTAACGTCATGGCACAAGGAGGCTGCGGTCAGATTTTGTTAGTGTTTGTCAATGAGTTACCATAATTTCCAGACTCCAAGCTGCTACTTTTTTCCCACACTCTGAACCCTGCAGCTAAAACAATAACGTGGCTAATTTGAAGTTTTTTTTACATTACAATTAGCCTCATCACATCAGATTTAATTTAAAGTTAAAAACTCTTTCTGTGTAACATATATGTGTGTAAATATCTCGTGTTACAACGTGGACAGTGCCAGAGCATGTGAGCGGAGTATAGCGATGAAATGTCCCACTCGCGCACAGAGCTGTTCCTTGCGCCCGCTCGTCCACTCAGAAGGGACGCACGCTGCTCCGCTAATTGTCCCTCCACCTTTCACTCGAGTTTCAACCCTTCAGACGCATGGTGTGAGCCGTACCGGAGCGAAATTGGAGCAGAAAGGAGCAAAAGACAAGGTGACGCTCCAGCTTGTTCAGAAAAAAAGTGTTCAGTGCTCTGGCCAAAGTCCTTCCCCTCACGCTCACGATCAGCTCCACTCACTGGGCACCTGCGGCTTATAGGCAAGTGTGGCCTACATGTACACTTTTTCTTTTCTTTTTTTTTTTTTTTTGATTTAGGGGGTGCAGCTAATATTCAATTGCGCTCAATAGCCTGAACTTTACGGTAATAAGCAAATGTCATTTCCAGTACAACAGCCTTACTGGCAAACTTTGCTTTTTGGTCAAATGTGGTCAACTGTCAAACAGCGCTGTCATGTTTACATTCATGTTGTAAATATTGTTCATGTTAATGGTGTAAATTCCTTGGCCTTGTTTATAGTCTCACTTTTATTGATTTTTTTCCTTCATAAAGAAGTTGATATAGCTTAAAGACTCTGCATGTTGCAACCTGCTTACTTAATTTTGTACTTAATTTTTTATGATCGTTTCTATTTTAATGTCTTTATCTGATATTCCCACTGCTATACTGTGCAGAAGAGCAACTGAAACAACCGAATTTCCCCTGGGGGATTAATAAAGTAGATTCTGATTCTGATTCTGGTGGTGATCTGAAACCAGACGCAGGTTCAGAATTAAGGATTCACTAACATTGTGAGAAAGGGCAGTTTTACACATTTTCTTTAATAACTCAGCTGAGAGTGTCAGAAGTGCTTTTGCAAAGGTTTGTGCTCTCTGTGCACCTCTAGTTACTTGTGTTTAATTGTGTTAATTAACAAAATTATTGACATATTAAATTATTTTCATTCTGGCTTAAGGGCCTCGTGGTGTAAATAGTCTAATAAAAAAGGCAATATGTGAAAGAACATTAACTGAGTTAAATTATTAATCTGCTGTAATGATTTCATATTGATAAGCCACAGTCAATATTATTCATTCAAGGTTCAAAATCTAAATTTCCATCTCTTTAAACTGCATTTGAACACATCGTCAGCAAACATAAATGCATCATACTGTGTACTTGTTGTGTAGCGTGTTAAGCTGAGCTGATTTGCTTTTGTCCTGCTGGTCAACACTGGATTAACATCTTTGAGGTGCTGGACTGAAAACAAGCTTTTCAGGATCTTCCCACGTGTTTTTTAAGAGAATGACTGATCAGCAGCAGACAGGCAGGTGATCTGTTGACATCCCAGAGGTGAGCAGACTGTGATTTTTAAACAAATATTGGCCGACAACAATCTGCTTTTGCTTAACTGAAGCATCTTGATTTCCCTCTTTAAAAAGCAACATGTTTCTGAACATTTCTTTGAATCACTGAAGAATAAAACAAAGGATTATTATCAATAAAATTCCATATCACGGCTCACCTTCAAAAGCTTCCAGCTCCTTCCTGTAAAAGAAAAACAGAGTCATCATCATTCATGTTCATCCCTTTACTAATGTGATTACAGAGTATTTACAGCGACCTGATAAAATAACATTTCAGCCTCAGATACTCCAGTTTCCCCCCACAGACCAGACCAAGCTCCAGTCACACAGTCAAGCTGAAGAAGACTGGATTTTGAGGTCATGGTACAGCACCTCTTCTGTCATGTCTTGAAGACATTAGAGCCTGGATGGCTTTGAACTTTTTAATTTTAAAGAAAAAAAAAACAGAGGTGATGGTGTTTGGTCCCATGGCCCCTGTGAACCCCAACCTGTTGACTTGGGTCCTCTAGTGGATTATTTGAGGCCTGCAGTCTCAAATTTGTGTTTTAAGACAGACAGTGATTTTAATTGGATCAGCACATTAGTTCTGTGGTGAAGTCCAGCTTTTTTCAGATTAGGCAGCTGGCAAAGGTGAAGCCGCTCCTTGCACAACAGCTCTTTGAAACAGTAATCCATGCCTTTATAACATCTCAGCTGGATTACTGTGATGCACTTTATTTTGGAGTCAGCCAGTCCTCCCTCACACGTCTCCAGTTGGTGCAAAATGCAGCCGCTCGTCTCCTAACTGGAGTACGTAAGAGGGAGCACATTACTCCCATCCTGGCGTCCCTCCACTGGCTGCCTGTGCATTTTAGAGTTCATTTTAAGACTCTTTAATTTGTTTTTTAAATCTTTAAATGGTCTGGCCCCACCTTACCTCTCTGAGCTCCTTCATCCCTACACTCCTGCTCGGTGCCTCAGGTCAGCTGATCTGCTGCTCCTGGAGGTACCGAGGTCAAAGCGGAAGCTCAGAGGGGATCGAGCTTTTTCTATGGCTGCCCCTAAATTGTGGAACGAGCTTCCCCTCCACATTAGAAAATCCTCCTCCCTGTCCATTTTTAAAACTCATCTTAAAACTCATTTTTATTCCTTGGCTGTCAACCCCTCATGCACTGTAAGGCCCAACAGTAAAACCTTGATAAAAAATTTGAGTTCCATCAACTTAGAAATTCAAAACAGTTATTTCACCTATATTTCTTTGAGTTGCTAGAACGAGATTTTATTTTTAAGTTAGCATTACATAAACACTTCAAGTATTTTTTTGTCATTGTACTCAATTTATTTAATAAATCAGCCCTTCACTTTGCATGACGTCACGGTGACGTGCGAACGTGCTCTCAGGAAACCTGGCGTAGAAGCCCGCCATCTTTGCGCCTCGCGTCAAGTCGTCGGACCGAAGACAGACTGAGGGAATTATGCAACCATTGTTTGTGGATTAATAAGGATTACTTTGGCAGTTGAATTTGTTCGTTTGTGGGACCTTGCAAAGCCTTCGACCTGAGAGCTTCGTGCTCTGGCGTGCAGGAGTTCTCTCCTTTAGCCGTCTCCACTTTGTTGGCTGCTCTGACCGCTGCTACCTCGATGCTGTTTTGGGCGTGCTTATCTGGGGAGTAAAACCTTTTCTCTTTTAGAGCAGTTGAGTGTAAAGTTGTGAATTTTCTGTGTGAAATCTAGTATGTCCAAAGTTATTTCATGCATGCACAAAAGAACACTTTGACACCAGTTGGGTCAGTTTCCTGTCATAGTGTCCGCCCCATTACATCTCAAAACATTTTAAAAAGTAGTTACACGTGAATTGAGATTTACTTTTTCTCATAATTTAAGAGTTAGGCCTATATTTAGTTTTACAGTTTCAGTTTCATGCCTGACCATTTATTAATTTCCAGACACTTGAGGGTTAAGCGGCACCGTCGTCCTCAGCGAGCGTATCAGGGCATGTTCAGATGGCGACAACGTGAACACGGAGGTTTTTCAGGAGTTTGTGTTCTTCTTGTATTTGTGCAGCATTTTCAGAAGGTGAGCAAAATCAAGCTGGCTGCGTGGAAAAGACATGCATCATAGCATTGTGTGTGTTGTGGGTATTTTTGAAAATAATTGGTCCATAAAAATAAGATTCCTGGTTTAGAAGTTGCACTTTTTGAGCCCAGGATTACAGGACCCCTCTTTGTGTGTTTTTGGTTAACTATTAAGTGCATTTACACTGTTTAGTTCAAAAAGGAGCAAGATTCTGCACTTAAAGGTTATTACAGAAAACCCATCATACTGAGCAGAGACAAAGTTATTGCAAATTTTACAGCCTCTAATTTTTCAGTCTTTTTGTTTTATAGGCTGAAATGGAAACAGCTGACTGAAATAAGCAATCATCAATCTGGTATGTGTATTCATTACATCTATAGAACCTGTAATAGATATATATGTGCATCGTGCCAGTGAATTTAGTCCAAAACATGTATTAGTTCTTGTGATTGTAAACTAGGTCAGATTTACCACTACCTTACTGTTTAGATGTCAAATGACTTGGAAATGCAAAGTTTGTGCTGCTGTCTGTGATAAAAGGGCTCAGTTACTTGAACACTGTCGTTTACCACACAGCAAATATATCTTCAGCCTGCCCAGTGCCTTGTCTTTATGATGACTGTATCTGCACATTTCACTCACTAACTGCGCTGAAAATTCATTTAACAAGGTTACACACTAACACGCTTGTGAGTAGTGAAAATGAGCGTGGTTGTGTGTCATTCATCTGTCCTTTATGTGGATTCAGACAGCCGTTTAATGACAAAAATATGTTCAGTCATTTAAGAAGACATTTAAAACAACATGAGATGGTAGACTGTCCATTCAAAAATTGTCATCACCGCACCAATGTGTACTCCTCCTTTAATGCCCACAAGAGTCAAACTCATACAGACTGTGACATTTCAAACTATAAGAATGAAATTGTCTTGACAGTAAATATGAGTCAGCCAACGCAGAGTCAAGATGGATCTGATGGGGGTGGTCCCTCACCAGTTTCTCCTGAGCTGGATGCTTCTCAGTGTAACCCCTCTGGATCCAGAGATGACACTGGTGAATTGTAAGCTCAGTTAAGAGATAATTTAGTGTCTTTGTTCTTGAAAATGTCCTGTGTCCTCCATGTGTCAGAGACAGCTATACAGGACATCAGTGAAAACTTGGCTCAAATATTCACATTGTCCAAACCTCTGGTGAGAGAAGCAGTAGTCAAGGTTTTCCAAGAGCATGATCAGTTTCTAAGTGATGGCCTTCTTCATGAGCTGGTGGAGGCTATTATGAAAAGTAATGTTTTTGTCAGTACCACTTCAGAAGGAGCAAAACTTTCCACTGCTAAGTGAAGGAAAACATTTGTGAGGAGTCTCTATCCTTTAGTGATGCCAGTGCAATATGCTTTGGATTCCAGCGGTAACACAGCAGTTTATGTTCCAGCTCTACAGGTGATCCAGACAATGTTTAACAACACTGACCTTCTTGACAAAATTCATGAGGCTAAACCGTCACCACCTGGTATTTACATGTCTCACGAAGATGGAACACATTACAAGGAAAATCATTTCTTGTCTGAAGCTGGGGAGCTAAAACTTTCCCTCATTTTGTATGTGGATGACACTGAAATTGCCAATCCTTAAGCCACAGCAAGAAAGATCCACAAGCTTAGTGCAGTTTACTGGTTGCTTGCTAATATACCCAGTAAGTATAGGTCCAGTCTGCAGGTCATACAGCTAGCTCTGCGATGTAAGGTGACTGATTTGCAGAGGTCTGGCTATCAAAATGTCCTTACACCTTTGTTGAAAGACTTGCAAACTCTTGAAGAGGATGGCATTTTCATAGAAAGTGTTGGTCAGTGTATCAGGGGCACTGTGATGTGCGTTGCTGCCGATAATTTGGCTGCCCATGGTCTTGCTGGCTTTGTGCAGTGTTTCCGATCACAGTATGTGTGCAGATTCTGTTGCTGTACTACAGACCAGATACAGTCCACTGAAGTTTCTGAAGGAGAGTTTAACATAAGAACAAAGGCCTCCCATGATCTTCATGTCCAGAATGTTGTGGAGGAAGAAAAAACAGGTTACTTAGGTGTTATGCGTGAGTGTGCTCTCAGTACGACATTGCAGCATTTCCATCCCATTACTAGTTTCTCACCTGACATACTTCACGACCTGTTTGAGGGTATCATCCCAGTAGAGCTGGCCTTGTGAATCCGTGAGATGATTCGGCTTAAATATTTCACACTGGAATATCTTAACACAAAAATTTGCACATTTCCATATGAGCAAAATGACAGGCTTGACAAACCACAGCAAATCCTGAAGAATTTTGCTGCAAAACTAAGCACTGGTGGTAATGGGCATGAAAACTCAACTTTGCTGAGGTTACTACCACTAATGTTTGGAAGTTAAGTCCCTGACGGAGATGAAACATGGGCCATATTAATGGACCTTAAAGAAATTGTACAGCTTGTATTGTCTCTGTGTTTTACAGAGGAGTCTATCCAGTACATGCAGACTAAAATCAGTGAGCACAGACAAGGTCTTCAGGCCGTGTTTCCAGACTTCAAGTTGAGGCCCAAGCATCATTATCCTGAGCACTACCCAGAAATGACAAGGTGCTTTGGGCCCCTTGTTAACCTTTGGACAATGAGGTTTGAGGGAAAACATCGCTTTTTTAAGAGAGTCCTACAGAACACACACAACTTCAAGAATGTCTTGAAAACCCTCGCCACCAGGCATCAGCACATGATGGCGTATCACTTAAGTGCACCATCATTTTTCAAACCCCACACACAAGCCTCAAGTGTCACCTCTGTCCAAGTTGCCACACTGCCTCAAGTGGCAAAAGACTTCATACAAACCAAAACAGACAGCCAAAACATATACAGTACAGCAAAGGTCTCCATACATGGCACAGACTATGCAAATGGGATGTTTATTTCTGCAGGCCAGGCTGGAGGACTTCCAAGATTCAGCCGAATCATGCAAACACTGCTTGTAAATAACGATGTTTCCTTCCTCTGTGGGAACTACGAGAGCTGGTACAGTGAACATTTGAGATCATTTGAGCTGAGATCCTCTGACAACCTCTCTGTCTACAAACTGTCAGAAGGAAATGACACAGTGAGTCTCTCAGCATACAACATTGATGGGCATTTAATACTGACACAGAAAAGGTTTATTTTGATCAGAGAATTACAAGATTAAATGTTACCTGAAATAAAGACCCTTATGAGGACATGGAGCACTAAAGTTACACTGATAATCCCAGAATGCTAACATGCTATCTGTAACATTGTCAACAATTATATTCCTACAAAGACTTAATGCTTGTAATGTCGTGCTCGTTAACATACAAACAGTGTTTTGGTCAAAGCTCCAGGTGTAGTTACTTGACTCTGTTGTGCACAAATACTGAATCAGTGATGATGGATTGAAAGCTCACAATTATTAACACCCCTCCCCCTCTCTTTCTCTTTTTAAAAGGTAATGGCTGCTCAAAATTTCCTTCTTCATGTCCATACCACCATGGACATGGTCAGGAAGATGGCTTTGTCCTCACGCCCAGAGTCTGTGGATGCGCTCAAAGCAATGATAAAAGAGAAGTTTAAGATAGATTATGGATTTTGCTTATCATATGAGGATCCTGATTTTGATGGGCAGTTATGTTCACTTGTAGAGACAGAGGAGCTTCCACAGAAGGCTGTACTTAAGCTTGTAAGATCAGAGAGTGATACCAGTTCAGTTGCATCAGATGACACAATAATATTGCCTCATTCGCAGTCTTCATTCAGGGCTCGGAAATGGACAGATGTTTTTCCTATTCCAAAAATTTCTTATGAGGTAGAAGTCATACTTGATGAGGGAAATGTTACATATGAGAGAACAGGAAAAACCCTTAAGTTAACCAGGGGACAAAAACATGACATTCTTGAGACCCTTGCAGCCAAAATGCATCGCTTTTTTTTGTTTTGTTTTGTTTTGTTTTTAATTAATTTTTTTTTTTTTAAGTTACTTTTTATTGTTGTTTTTTTAACAAAAAAAAAAAAAAAAAACATAACACAAACACAGACAAAATTAGAACAAACAGAAGGAGGAGGATCCATCTCTCAAGCAACATTTAAACCACGCACATGACAATATGCTTATATAACCATATTAGTTCCTTCCTTTGCAATAAAGTTTTAAGATATGCCTCCCATATGGGGCATGTTGTTGCTATACAAAATCAGGCCTTCCAGTTAAGACATAGGTGAGCCATTTTGACCAAATTTCAGAAAAATCATCAATTTTACATCTCAGTTTAAATGTGATTCTCTCCATAACGTCTATACTGTAAACAACATCAATCCAGTCATTTATAGTAGGTATATCTCTTTTCAGCCATTTTCTGGTCAGTGCCTTCTTACTTGCTACTAACAATAGCCTCAGTAAACATTTGTCTCTCTTTGCACATTTAAGTTCTTCTTAATCATTAAGGTACATAATTTTGAAGTTAAAGCAGATTTTAGACTTAAAAACTGCCTCCAGGACGCCATGGACGCATCTCCAAAATGGAGCCACAGAGGGACAGTCCCAAAAAATGTGAAAATGGTTTGCCACAATACTCCCACAAGACCTCCAACAAGCAGTCTAATCAGAGTACTTAGTTTTCTGTGCTGGAGTACAAAAGAATCAAGTCAAGTTCTTCCAGCTGTATTCCCTCCAGGAGGGAGAGCTTGTTGTCAACTGTTGTTGTCTACAAATTCTGTCCCATTCCTCCACTGTTATCGTGATATTGCCCTCTGCTTCCCATCTTGTTTTAATATTCAAAGTATGGTCTCCCTTTAAATTCTGGAGAGCACAATATAGTCTAGAAATTATTTTTTTGTAGGTACCATCGTTGTAGGCATTTTGGAAAATATCCAGGATTTTGTCTCCAGTTGTCATGTCATCCTTAATTTTTTTTTTTTTTTTTAATAAAGTCTCTGATTTGTAAATACCTAAAATGGTCCTGATTTTGTAAATTATAGTTGTCCTTAAGGTCCTGGAAGCTTAACAATGTACCTTTTTTTAGGAGAGTGGAATATGTTGTAAGACCCTTTGCAGTCCAATCCTTGAACCTCGTGTCATGTTTACTGGGTAAGAACTCTGGGTCATAGGCAAACCACTTGAAGAATTCAGCCCCCTCTTCAAATTGGTACTTTTTAATTAGTCCCCTCCATGTCTTTAATGAGCTTTTTATATATGGGTTATCAGAGTCCCTCAAATGACTAATTAATGAAGGGTCTCCTATTAACGTATTAACTGGGAGTCCCTTCCCCATTGAGCTCTCTATCTCTTTCCATCTAGATCTGTAAGTGGGCTTGCACCAACCAATCAGTGGTCGCAGTTGAGCAGCTCTGTAATAATCTATTAGACGAGGAAGGGCTAATCCTCCTCTCTCCTTAGATTGTTGTAAAATTTTGTATCTCACTCTTGGCTTTTTCCCAGCCCAAATAAATCGTGAGATAATTTTATCCCAATCTGAAAAATACTGTTCTGGTTTATCAATAGGCACTGACTGAAATAAGTACAGAAATCTTGGTAAAATGTTCATCCTAATTGATTTGATGCGTGAACTTATATTTAGGTAAGGGATTAAATTCCATCTGTTAATGTCAGAAATAATTTGCTTTTTCAGGGGGCCATAATTCATTTCTTCTAATTTAGATAAATCAGGCAAGAAGATTCCCAAATATTTTACATATTTCTTATCCCAATCCAGTTGATACTTTAAACGAAGATACTGAGGGGGGTTGTAATGAATGTTAATGACCTGAGTTTTTTGTTCATTTAGTTTATATCCTGAATATGACCCATATTCCTCCAGCACTGACATCAGCTCAGGCAATGAATCTGTTGGGCCCGAGAGATACACGAAGACATCGTCCGCAAACAAGGCCAGCTTTTGCTCTCCTGCTGCCATTTTTATACCTTTAATCAAGTTATTCTGCCTAATCCACTGTGCCAATGGTTCAATAAAATTTGCAAATAAAAGTGGACTTAATGGGCAGCCCTGTCTCGTTGATCTCTCAAGCCCAAAGAACCAGTTAGCTCACCACTGATTTTCAATTTTGCTGATGGCTTGTTGTATAGAGCCTCTATTGTATTGATAATTACTTTGTCGAATCCAAAGTTTTCCATAGTTTTAAATAAGAATTTCCATCGAACAGAATCAAAGGCTTTTTTAGCATCTAAGCTTATCAACATAGCCTGTATTTTATTTTGATTTATATGTCGAATAATATGTAAAGACCTTTGAATATTATCATGTGTCTGATGAGATGAAACAAATCCTGTTTGGTCCAAGTTGATTAATTCAGGTAAAATTTTTTCAAGTCTTTTAGCGATAATTGAAGTAAATAATTTATAATCAACATTCAAAACACTAATTGGTCGATAATTTGTGCAGTCTAGTTTATCCTTCTCACCCTTAGGTATCACTGACATAATTGCTTCATTCCATGAGTCAGGAATTTCCCCCTTTGTCAGAACCCAATTGAATGTTTAAAGTAAAATAGGTATCAGGGCATCTTTAAGATTTTTGTACCACTCTGATGTAAATCCATCGGTTCCTGGGGACTTGTTATTTTTTAACCCAGCTATGGCTGAATAAATTTCCTCTTTTGTTATTGGTGAAGTTTGTCCTTTATTTTGATCTTCAGTAAGAGTTGGTAACTTTAGTGATTCGAATAGCATCTCCATTTTGTAGTCATTATCAGTGTGAGGTTGTGAATATACATTTTTATAATAGTTCTTAAAGCATTCCTTAATGTCCTTCATTTGATGGTAGGTTTCCCTAGATCCGGGGTCCCTTATCTTATATATTGTATTATCTGCCTGTTGTTTTTGTAATTTATAGGACAATAATTTTGTATACTTGCTACCGCCTTCATAATAATTTTGTTTAATATATATTAATTTCTTCTGAGTTTCTTGTCTATTTATTTCCTCAATCTGATTAATTTTGCTTGACATTTCTAGATACATTTTAGGGTCCCTGGAGTCTTAATGTTTGGATTCTAATTTTTTCAAATCATGTTGCAGGCGGTTGAGTTTTTCCATTCTTTGTTTCTTAAGAAATGAAGTTACAGCAATCACTTTTCCCTCTCATTACTGCTTTACAGGTATCCCAGATGACAGGTGGAGTCACTTCACCATTGTCATTGTGTTCTAGGTACTCCGATATGTCTGTTCAATATGCTACAGTTAAACCTCCAGTGAGTAAGTTTATGTCTGTATGTAGTCATTAGGGATAAATATAATGAGCAGTGATCAGAATAATCCATCGTTCCAATATAGCAGTGTTGCACTTTACTAAAATCTGTACCAAACAATAGAAAGTAATCAACTCTTGAATATGTTGAGTGTGGAGATGAGACGAAGGTATAGTCCCTGGTAGATGGGTTCAGCTGTCTCCAGACATCAATTAGTCCTATTTCTAACATCATCGAGTTTATTTTCTTAGATATTTTATGGGTTTGCGATGTTCTTGTTCCTGAAGAATCAAGACGAGGATTCAGAGTGATATTAAAATCTCCTCCACATATGAGAGTCCCTTGGGTTTCTGTTGCAATCTTATCTAATATTCGGATATAAAAATCAGGTTCTGACCCCGGGGGAATATATACATTGTAGCAGGTGAATAAGTTCCCATCAACTCTTCCTTTTATCATTATGAATCTGCCTTCTCTATCACTAGTTGTACATATATGTTCATATATTATTCTCCCAGAAATAAGTATAGCAACCCCTCTCGTGTGTTTAGATCCATTCGATGAAGCAAACACATATTTAAATCCTTGTCTTTTAAGTTTTTCGTGATCTTTTCCTGTCATATGAGTTTCTTGCAAAAATGCAATGTCTATATTTTCTCTCTTTAATTTTGTAAGAATTTTGAATTGTTTAATTCGACTAAGAAGCCCATTAACATTTAATGAAATAAACTTTACCATGTTGTGTCAGTCACCAAATGATTAGGTCTAAGTACAACATTGTATGCCTGTGGTAATGAACTCAAGTGCACATCCTTCACGATGAAAATAGAGAAACAAATCTCCCCTGCTTGTAACGTAGAACAATAACATAACTTCAATAACATTAGAACAGAAGTGTAGACTTCCCGGAGCAGAGGGGCTGTTGTCCCTCTAAGGTCCCTGTTGGAAGGTGGAGGGTTATAACCCCCCAAATGGTTGGGGCCCTCCCTAGTGGTGAGTGTCCTGGTGCCCCCATTCATCTGAGTCAAGGTCAGAGGTCACGTGTTTTCTTTTAAAAGTGACTTAAAAACGCTGATGAACTTTATCAATTCTCTGTTGGACCTGAAAGTGCTGATGAACACGATTCATGTTGGAGGTCCTGCTCTCATTTAACGTCTGTGTGGATCTTTCTCACATTTGGACACACGACTGCTGGATAAAAGACACAAAACAGCTTTCATGGAAAACTCATTCAGTGCCCTCAAGCCTTTTTTACTGTTTTCCTGAGGCCTTGACGTCCCGGATGATTCTAATGTTAATACTGAGGATAAAAAGGTAAAAACTGTCCATGGTGACAGAGGCAGAGAGACCAGGAAAGAGTTCATTCCGAGGCCGGCGCTACGCAGGGGCAAGAGGGGGCCTGGCCCCCTCAAATAAATGTTGTGCCCCCCAAATCAAAATTTTAGAAGTTGAGAAAGCACATTTCAATATACCTACAAAAGTAATATATGATAAGTTGATTAAAGTAACTGCAATAGCGGAAAAATCCGCCGAAAAACGGACAAGACACAGTACCTGCTTCCTCTCATTTCTCTGTCCCTCCGCTGTATCTTCACAGGCTGCAGGCCCCGCCCCAACACACGCACACTCACGCACTACGCACACACACAGCCCTCAGGAATCATCCAATCAGCTGTCAGTATGCAAATGAGCTCACACGCAGCCTGACTGGTGTCAGGTTTCAGCACGGAGCGGTGAGACTCTGAAGAAACAGCGAAGCTCTGCCAAATTCCTCTTAGTGACCGTCAGATAATTGATAAATAATAATTAACAACAACAATAACAAATAAAACAAATTAACGTTAAATCTGTATTTGTTCAGTCCTTTCTCCTGTTCAGGGGGCGTTTCTCAGTCACACAGGCACAGAGATGAGTGTCCACGTCCACTGTAACAGACTGAGGACAGATGACCTGTCTGACAGACCCGACTGTACTAAAGCTGAGCTGTAAGGTAAAAAAAAACAATACAAAACAAAAAAGTAAAGAAAAAAGTCATAAAATGTTATGCCCTATATGTTGTTTGTTATAAATTAGTTGAGAAGTGTTTTTTATTATTTACCTTCAGTTTTGTAAATACTGACTTTAGTGTCTGAAGTCTTATTCTAGGTTCACATTTATTACCTCCGCCAAGGAGGTTATGTTTTTGCTGGCGTTGGTTAGTTTGTCTGTTTGTTTGTCTGTTTGTGTTCAAGATAACTTGAAAAGTTATCTTGATAAGGAACAAATGATTAGATTTTGGGACTGATCCGGATCACCATCTGGATCCAGGAATTTTTTAAAGGATTCTTTAACATTGCGAGATGGGACCATTTTCAGCATTCATGCATATAACTCCACAAAAAAATCTACCTTGGCGGAGGTTTGCGCTCTCATAGTGCTTTCTAGCTGGAGAATAAGAGCATCCAGTTCAGGTGAATGTTATGTTGTTGGTTGTAAAAATCTTGATATTTCATTTTGTTTTACATTTTTATTTTTCAGTCCCCCAGCCACCTTATTGTGGTCAGGGGGGTTTGCGTGCTGCAGCTAAAGCTATACCAGCAGGAGCTTAGTCTTCAGGCAGGACACCCAAGTTGGACAGGTCTGAAGGCAGAGGCCTGACAGTGCAATCCACTTCCAGGTTGGGGTTGGACCCATAGCTAACAACCCAATTCCATGAAGAAAACACTGTTACTAAAAGCACAGAAATAAAGTGCTCAAGCATGATGTGCACACACTATGCATGATGCCCCCTTCACATTTCTGACTGCCCCCTCACATGTGCCTGCCTAGAACAGGCCCTGGTTCATTCTTTAATTGCCATGAATTAAAAGTTCATAGAGACAGATGAACACTAAAAAAATGATGTTTCCCAGGTGTGTGGATTGTGTTGAAAAGAATATAAGGTATAACTTTATTAACCTCCTTAAGAAAGAAACCTGTTTGTTCCAGCTTCAGCTCTAAAACAATAAGAGAAGTGAAGAAAACTAAGCACCTCTATCAAAGAATAATAAAGACAGTAATAACAGCAATTATAAAACAGACTGAAATAAGATTTTAAAAAAAGAGAAATACAGACAAAATGTTATATATATATATATTTACATATATGAACCTGTTTATTGATAAGAATAATGGAACAAATGTATGTGGATATTCTTCTTTTATGAACAACATCTGTTTGGCTGTCATTTGCACTGTTTGTTTCCAGCACACAGAGTAACTGGAGGACAGAGTGGGAGAGAGATGAAGACAGGATGGAGCGCTGAGGACTCAGGGGAGGATATGGACAGATATGCTTTATAAACACTACAGGACTTTCTTGGTCAGTCAGACTTTGTCTTCGTGTTGATGTTTGTGCAGTAAAGAGGGAGAATGGATGATGGAGGAAGAGGAACCAGGTGCAGTCAGAGCAGGTAAGACAGAGGCCTCAGCCTCTCTTTGTCCAGATCAGGATGGTTTTACTTTACTTGGCATCAGTGGCTGTTCTCAAACATGGTTTCTCCTCAATACCCTTTTGGATTTATTGACATCACTCTTTTATTACTGAGATCATGCTTTTGGCCTCTAAACAGCTGTAATGATTTTGGATTTTGTTACATTTAAACTCAACCACTTGATAGTTGTTCTTCTGAGCCGACCCTAAACATACTGTAGAGTGATGGTTTGTCTCCACGTCAGGTTAGTTCACTGCTTTTATTCCATTAATTAAATCAATATTCTTTACTAGCTGGACTTGACTCAAAGTTTCCGTGTGCTGTTGATTGGAGGACATCAGGAGCCTTGTTTTTCGGCAGCAGCTAAAGCCAGCCGTATAAATCTGCTCACCATTTGGACATTCAGCCGGACTTCACAGAGTTTTTAATACAACAGTTAAAAGGTACGACATTGTGGTTTTTCTTTCTGTAGCAACTGAAGGGGTGAGGGCTTGGACCTCACTCATTTTCACATAGCATTAACCATGAAGGTAGATGACCGACAACGCCACCTTGGGAATCTCACCCAAAGACTTAACCCGTCCTCTACCCGTGGCTGCCAGCTCTGAAGGACAAAACAAAATTAGAAGGGCCAAATGAACAGAAAACAACCAAACAAATATGCAGCTCAAACTGCTCAGAGGAGAAAAAAATAACCCACTACACCCAAATTAGCAAAATTATATCAATTAAGGAGAATAACCAATCCCCCCAACTAATAGAGAAAACAAAGCAACTAAATCTAAATATTCCCAGACACCAACCACCGCAAAGGAAAAACAAGAAGTCAATTCAAATATAACTCAGTGTAAATAACTGAAATTTACAGTATATATATTTATATATAACAAATAAACCCCAAAAGCAAATAAAAAACAAATGAATATGAAAAACAGCATGTGAAAAAACAAATAAATAAACTCCAACGGCAAGAAAGCAAATATATAAACCCCAAAAGCAAATGAAAAGCAAATAAACCCCCCAAAAAAGGAAATTAATCACAACTAAACAAATTAATGAACACATCTGAAGTGGAAACTATAACTAAATTGTTAAATTAATTCCCCAGAGTCATTAAAAGGTTTCCACAGGCCCATTCAACATGCGCATGAGGGACGGGACGATAATCATGCACTGAGGCGTTGGATAATATGCATGCAGGGAGCCAAGCAGATGAAGCAAGGCAAAGTTAAACAGTGTAGCAAACCAAGCAACGCAAACAGAGGAAAGCAAAGCAGCCGTGCCCCACGTCTCCACTGCAGTCGACCACAGGCTCTGACAAATAGATAGAAACCCCGTCACAATGATTATAAAAAAAGGTTAGGGCTATCAGGTTTGCCTGAGGAGGGTCACCTACCAGTCAGACCGCTGTTCATACACCAACGGGAGAGGAGACATGACGCGCCTAGCGCCGCCACAGGAGGCGTCCCCATAGGGAAACACGCAGGGGCATCTAGAAGCCATAAAAAACATCACTGGTCACAGCAAATAAACAAATAAACTCCAAAGGCAGATGAAAAACAAACACATAAACCCCAACAGCAAATGAGATAAAAAAGGAGGGAGTTGACCAGAGGCAGCCAACAGCCAGCCCACATGTACCAGGTGAGAGCAGCAGCGGGTGCCGTGTGAAGCAGATGGAGATGAGAATCGCTAAGCAAGGGTTTCCCTACCTCCTTTCATAGGGTGCCCCCACACACCCCAGCTGTTTAGAGAGGACAAGGGTGGCAACAATCTCATGCTACTACATTTCATTATAGAGCTGCCAGTGTTGTCCCCTAGAAGAGCCAGTTAGTGCCTGTGCACCAGTGGTCTGTTAAAATGTCAGTGATACAGGACCAAGACCTGACAGCAGTGTAGTCACATGACCTGAAGGGAAGCCACTTAAAATCAAGCCCTGAATGTAATTCTGAGGACTGTTGCATCCCCTGTGCGTCCCTGGTTCAGCTTTTGAATTTAATACTTTTTTTCTAACTCTGTAGAAAAAGGTTGATGCCAGTGTCTGACGCTGTCGTTCTTGGAGCTCTCCCTACGTACCTGCACGAGGATGACTCGGCATTTCTGAAGCTCTGGGATGTGAGTCAGCAACAGTTTTAATTTTTTTAATATGTCTGTTTAACATTGAACAGGTATCACCTTTTGTGAACCAGGTGCTGTGCATTATTTGAAAGCACAACTGTCTTAGTTTAAAAAATGTTAAAGAAGGAAATGAAACATTAAATGTCATTCCTCATTCTCTCTTACTAACGGAGATAAGCACCTCCAAAGGTAAGTCACAAAGCAAGTCCCAGGAGTGAGGAGCTGTGACCTGGTGTTAAGATCCAGATTCAAACCAAGCAGATAAAAGCCAGGTGCTAACTGAATAAGGAGACTTAAAAAAGGTTGGCCTTAGACTGACTGTCTCTAAAAGTTAGAGAACGTCATCATGAAGTGTTAGAAAGTCACATGAAGTAACATCCAAATGAGCAGGTAAAGTGGTTTTAGTGCTGCACTTGAGTAAATGCAGTTGTTTTCTCTTTCCAATTCTATAAAACAGAAAAATGATTAAGTAAGTATGAGGTCTGCCTGATTGCAGACATGAATACAAACATGACTAAACTTTCACTTGAACTCTCAGTATTACTGTAAGTCTCTAAAGACAAAGACTAATTAAACACCAACCTCCAAATCAACGCCGGTGGAGATGCAGAATGAGATGCACGACGAGGCGGTGTGAAAAAGTTCCTGGTCCTTGTTTTAAGGTGGTCCAGTCTGATGAAACACAAGTGGACCACATGGCGGTCGTGCTCCTGATCGTCGTGGATAACCAGATGCTGTGGTCTGCTGCCCTGACGTGGTCACAGTCGTGCTTGAGGGTCACAGAGCTGTGGATTTGAACATTTACTGATGTTGTTTTATGTGCTGATAAATTTGACATTGATTTGTTTTTGACACTTTCAATCAGTCATTTTTCTTTCTGAACAACATTTGAATAGTGAACCATGTTTCCGAACTATTTTAAATATTAATAATGTATTTCTGAAATTCCTGAATTTCAAAGGGTTTACGTTTAAGACTTTCTTTTTTTTTTTTTTGGTTCAGGCAGGAGAAAAGAAATTCACAGTGATTTGTCTTTAGATTGGGTGCCACGGTGGGGCAGCAGGTAGTGCACGGCCTCACAGCCAGAAGGTTGCCGGTTCGATCTCCGGGTCGGACAGGGCCTTTCTATGTGAAGTTTGCATGTTCTCCCTGTGCATGCGTGGGTTCTCTCCAGGCCCTCTGGCTTCCTCCCACAGACCAAAAACATGCTCATTTGGTTGATTGGTGACTCAACATTATCCTTAGGTATGATTGTGAGTGTGAGTGATTGTCTGTCTCTTTATGTGGCCCTGTGATTGACTGGTTCAGGGTGTACCCCGCCTCTCGCCCAATGACAGCTGTTATGGGCTCCACCCCCCGTGACCTCGAAAGGGATAAGCAGTATAGAAAATGAATGAATGTCTTTAGATTTATAGATTTTAGACATTAGATTTTATACATATACATATGCATACACACACATACACACACACACACATATATACATATATATATGTATATATATATATATGTATATAGATGTAGATATATAGATATATATCTTGTATTTGATCCCAGACCCTTGCTCCTACAGGAACTTTGTGATAACCGGGTCTCCATTTAAAAGGTCCAAATCCATGGAGGCCAGCAGGGGTTTGCACAGACAGAACAACCATTTAATTATTTAACCTGGTGGCGAGAACAATTTAGACCCAGCTTTCTTCTTCCTTCATCCAAATGTCCCTGACTCACTGCTCCCCAATATGACCGAGTGAATATTTATTGATTAAATGTTTCAAAGCACACACATTTATTAACAGAAGCTTGTTCTTTTAATGGTCAATGGCACTTTTTACTCAAATGGGTAATTTTTATTGATCTGGCATCAATCCCAAGGACATGATTTTTAGATTTCAAACAACCCTTATGGGCTAAGGCAACCCTCAAGAACCTGAAATACACTTTGTTTTATTTTGCACACCACCTTAGACCACACAGTATTGAGAGATGTGACAGAGAAACGAACAAGGCTGAAACCATCACTTTAACTACTGGTCATTTCATTTATTGCACTTTAGCTATTGCAACGCTTACAATCAGTCACGTTCAAGGTTAAATACTGATTAGAAATGCAAAATAATATCAGATCACTTGCTTAAAAATTAAAACACTGAGCCGAGGAAAGGTGAAGATGCTGGATGATGAGTCCGCCTAGGAAACAGGCTCTAATACAAAGTAACATTAACTCGTGTATCATCATATGGAGCAGATCTTCATCACTAATGTCCCCCAGAAGATACATTACAAATCATCAACATGACATAAACCCTCTGATGACAATGAACCTTCTCTCTGTCGACTTCTGTTCAGACTCAGAGATTAAATATGTCCCTGCTGACGGCCCTCGAGCTCAGGGGTAACTCACATGAATCACAGGGACAAAAGATCAGACATCAATATTTTATATTCTTTTTGGAAAGAAAAACTCTGAATTAAAATATCTCGAAAACAGCAGCTTTGTACATCCCAGGATTAGGGACAGATCTGAGCCTGTACTTTCTAAGTGTTACACAGACACAGAGGGAGTGATTTAAGAAAACAACACTTCAGGAATGAGGAGGAAACAGCTCAGCTTTCTGCAGTCTGGTACTTCACCTTTTCAGTCACGTAGTTCACTACTTTGTAGAAGAGCAACTGTGACCTCTTTGACCTTTAACAACATGCATTGATTCTTTAACACTTGCTGTAGCTGCATGAGCTTCTATTCTAACTCAGTAATCAATGTGCTGCTCTGGTTATCTGCCATGTTACTTATGGGCCCGTCTAAACCCTCTTGGGAGAGGCCCAAACCTCCCCTCCACTCTGTGTGGCTAATGTTTTAGTTATTTTAGTGCAAACTCTCTTAAACTTCAGTCCAATCCAATCCACTTTATTTGTATAGCACATTTAAACAACCAAAAACATCTCCAAAGTGCTGTACATAGAATCAATAAAACTAACATTTCCAAATAACAATAAGCAATAAATAATCAAATCGAAGCATTAATCTGAAACGATGCTATAAATAAAATAATAAAATCAAGCAGATAAACATAGTAAAATAAATAAAAGATCTAGTAAAACAAATAACAGACACAGAGGACCACAAAACTCATGCAAGATTAAAACGCCAGGGAATAAAAATGGGTCTTAAGACGAGACTTAAAACACTCCACCGTGGGGGCTGCTCGGACGTGGAGGGGGAGGGCCGACCACAGAGAAGGCCCTGTCCCCCCTGGTTTTAAGTCTCACCCTAGGCACCACAAGCTGGAGCTGGCCCTCGGACCTCAAATCACGCGCTGGAGTATAGATTTGGATGAGGTCCGTGATGTACTGTGGGGCCAGTCCATTTAAAGCTTTAAAAACAAACAATAAAATCTTAAAATCAATACGAAGATTAACGGGGAGCCAGAGCAACGACGCGAGGATGGGGTAACGTGTTCCTTCTTTTTGGCCCCGTTAACAGCCGTGCCGCAGCGTTCTGGACTAACTGCAGACGAGAGAGGGCTCTGTGGCTGACACCAGAGTAACGTGCGTTGCAGTAGTCCAGTCGACTTGAAATAAAAGCATGCACGATCTGTTCAAACAGGCTAAAGATAAAAACGGTTTCACTTTTGATAAAAGACAAAGATGATAAAAACATGATTTTAAAACGCTGTTGATCTGTTTATCAAATTTAAAATCACTGTCTATAGTGATGCCACTTAATGAATCTAAGAGGGAAATCATTGTGTTTGGAGGAAACACCTCCACAGTCGGCTTTGCTGATATCCTGGGCCCTCTGAGTTCCAACGTTCAGTCCGTTTTTAGGAACTTTGGTTTTATTTTTGATGCCGTTTTAACTTTGATAAGCAGATCAGTGCCTTTGTTAAAACAAGCTTCTTCCAACTCTGTCTTTGAGCAAAGACCAGGTGCTATTTCTCGAAGGCTGATCTTGAAAAGACTATCCATGCCTTTATAACTTCTAGATTAGATTACTGCAGCTCCTTGTGCGTTGGCCTGGACCAGTCATCTATCAACCACCTTCAGCTCATCCAGAACGCTGCTGCTCGACTCCTCTCCAGCAAGAAAAAACACATCACAACAGTTTTAGCGTCCCTTCACTGGCTCCTGGTCCACTTTCACATTGATTTTAAACTTATTTTAATGGTTTTTAAAGCCCTCGACGGTCTTGCCCCTGTGTACCTGTCTGAGCTCCTGCATCATCACTCCCAGAGCCTTTAGGTCCTCCGACCAGCTGCTGCTGGAGGTCCCAAAACCAGACTGAGGTCTAGAGGTGACAGGGCCTTCACAGCAGCTGCACCAGACTCTGGAACAGTCTCCTGGTCCATATAAGAACCAACCAGACCCTGGAGACTATTAAGTCTTAACTAAAGGCCCCTTTTCTTCTCCCTGGTGTTTCATAAATGAGCACACAGAAATCACAGGCACTGCACTTTTTATACTTTTACTGTTTTAATTTTATTGTTCTTATCGTAGGCTATTTATTTAATTACTTATTTTTATGTATCCTATGTACAGCACCTTGATCGACTGCTGTTTTCTTCAAGGTACTTTATAAATAAACTTGCCTCAATAAAGCGGCTTGCATTAATTTAGTCTTTTTAAATGATCAATGTTTGCTCCATTTTGGTGTTTTTTGTGATTCTGAGTTAAGACGACTTAAAAAATATTACAAAATCTGTTTTTAACAAATATTAAAGTTCTAAAAAAGCTGTTTTGAGGTGCACTGAAGCAACGTTTTTAATTTTAGAGTAATTTACAGAGCATAAAAAACCTGAAAACTGTGGTTAACAAAAGGTAAAGTGTTTCTTAAACTGAACATTGATCATTTATGGTGAAGCTGAACAATTCTTTTAGGTTTCCAGTTCTTCACTTTTATTTGTTCTGTCAAACAATAAAAAACATGCGAGACATACTAAAGAAAACAAGTTCCATTAACAAGCAGAAGGTTGTTTATTAAAATAGTCAAGTGATTGTAAGATGAAATAAATATTGAACTTAAAAAGAAAAGTTACTAAACTTAAAAGTTATTTATTCTGTTTTAACTCTTTTTTAAGTTCAATGAACTTATCAGGGTTTACAGTGCAGTCATCCTCGTGCTGTCATATCTTTAAATCCTCCACAGTCTGTGTTTGTGGAGTTAATCTCAGCAGCCCTCCTCCACCCCAGGCACCTCCATGGTCTCACCAGAGTCCAGGTCCAGCTCCTCACCTGGTCCTGCAGGCCTCATCAGCACCTCAGTCCATCACATCAGAGATCCAGATGCTCAGAAGTCTGCTCCTCATCTTCTCCTGTATCCCTCACCACCACCAGGGTCTGGACTCCAAAGGGGGGCGTCCAGTCTCTCAGTGGGCCTCGTACCCCTGAAGTCCATGAAGGTCTCACGATGGAGTCCAAGAGCCAAAGAGATGCTGATCACAAAGACACTGCTCATTTTCATTCAGCCAGACTTGGAAATAAATAACTGTTCACTCATATCTCTCCTCATTGAAATATAAAAATAAACTCTTGTTTTGTTTTTGTTTTGTATTTTTTTTCTTTTTTTCTGGGGGGTCCAGGGAGAGGGCAAACTTCTCATCTGGGTCCCGGGCTGAAAAAGTTTGGAGCCCCTGGTTCAGACTAACTTGAATGGGATTTGGAAACATGTTTTAAGCCTGATAAATGTGCTTCACAATAATCCCTCTGCTCAAGAACCAACAGGAAACTGTTTCTCAGCCCATTTCCCAAAGTGCAGAGGACCCCGCAGAGGCGGTCCACGTCCTCCTTTGTGATCTGCATCATCACTTGAACCCCTCACAGAGAAAATTCAGCAGTCTCAGAGTAGGACTCCTATAATGGTCAGGTACATGTGGACCTCCACATCACTTTATGCAGATGATGTCTTATTATCTCTGAATGATTTGATGTCTGATCCTCCACAAGTTATTAATATCCTTTCCTCATTTGGCATTTTTCAGGCTGTAAAATAAATCTGAACAAACTGTCACCATGAACCAGCATTAATCCAGAGAGCAAACACAGATCCCAGTTGTTTCTTCTTTGGTATCTTGGTGTCCACATTTTCTCTGTATTGCTTAAATGTCACATGTTAACTTTTGAGTGCTGTGAGACTCAGTCAATAAAGATTTAGAAAGGTGGTCCAAGCAGAAGTTCTCCTTCTGCTGCTGCATGTCCATAATAAACATGAATGTATAACCAAAGATACCACACCTCCTGATGACTGGAGGAGAATAAAAAGGCTGATTTCTAAATGAATCTGGAGCAGATGAAAATACTCCTCTCTGCCACAATAAGTCCAAATATAAAAGTCAATAAAATAAAAATATGAATCACAAAAACATGTTTAATCATATTCCTGTCTTTAATGGTTTCTTTCCTGTGGGACCATAAAACAGCACTTTTTCTACAGTTTGACCAGTGACAGTGAAAAACTCCAGTTTGCCCTTCTGACCAATGATGGGACGTCCTAAACTGTTTGGTTCACTGGGGGGACTGCCGGCCCCTTTGGCTGCTACTTTAACCCACTGACTGACCGCTCCGTCCGTCTGTCTGTCCTGATAAGAGGAAGAAAAGGGACGATGGATGGACTACTGCACACTTTAAAACATCAAATTCAAGAGGTTAAAAACATTTTTAGAGCTGGACTGAGAAAAATGAAGATGAATATTTATAAATCTCTTCTCTACTCTGAGCTAAAATGCTCTTTAGTTAAAGAGAG
>JBAMNC010002009.1:0-60839 GCA_037902135.1 Cetoscarus ocellatus
AGTTCAAGTGAAAGTTTAGTCATGTTTGTATTCATGTCTGCAATCAGGCAGACCTCATACTTACTTAATCATTTTTCTGTTTTATAGAATTGGAAAGAGAAAACAACTGCATTTACTCAAGTGCAGCACTAAAACCACTTTACTGCTCATTTGGATGTTACTTCATGTGACTTTCTAACACTTCATGATGACGTTCTCTAACTTTTAGAGACAGTCAGTCTAAGGCCAACCTTTTTTAAGTCTCCTTATTCAGTTAGCATCTGGCTTTTATCTGCTTGTATTGGAATCTGGATCTTAACACCAGGTCACAGCTCCTCACTCCTGGGACTTGCTTTGGACTTACCTTTGGAGGTGCTTATCTCCGTTAGTAAGATGAGAATGAGGAATGATATTTAATGTTTCATTTCCATTCTTTTACATTTTTTAAATTAAGGGACAGTTGTGCTTTCAAATAGTGCACAGCACCTGGTTCACAAAAGGTGATACCTGTTCAATGTTAAACAGACATATTAAAAAAATTAAAACTGTTGCTGACTCACATCCCAGAGCTTCAGAAATGCTGAGTCCAACCTCGTGCAGGTACGTAGGGAGAGCTCCAAGACGACAGCATCAGACACTGGCATCAACCTTTTTCTACAGAGTTAGAAAAAAGTATTAAATTCAAAAGCTGAACCAGGACGCACAGGGGATGCAACAGTCCTCAGAATTACATTCAGGGCTTGATTTTAAGTGGCTTCCCTTCAGGGTCATGTGACTACACTGCTGTAGGTCTTGGTCCTGTATCACTGAATTTTAACAGACCACTGGTGCACCAGCACTAACTGGCTCTTCTAGGGGACAACACCTGGCAGCATTATAATGAAATGTAGCAGCATGAGATTCTTTGCCACCCTTATCCTCTCTAAACAGCTGGGGTGTGTGGGGGCACCCTATGAAAGGAGGCAGGGAAACCCTTGCTTAGCGATTCTCATCTCCATCTGCTTCACACGGCACCCGCTGCTGCTCTCACCTGGTACATGTGGGCTGGCTGTTGGCTGCCTCTGGTCAACTCCTCCTTTTTTATCTCATTTGCTGTTGGCGTTTATGTGTTTGTTTTTCATCTGCCTTTGGAGTTTATTTGTTTATTTGCTGTGACCAGTGATGTTTTTTTATGGCTTCTAGGTGCCCCTGCGTGTTTCCCTATGGGGACGCCTCCCTGTGGCGGCGCTAGGCGCGTCATGTCTCCTCTCCCGGTGGTGTATGAACAGCGGTCTGACTGGTAGTGACCCTCCTCAGGCAAACCTGAAAGCCCCTAACCTTTTTTTATAATCATTGTGACGGGGTTTCTATCTATTTGTCAGAGCCTGGTGGTCGACTGCAGTGGAGACGTGGGGCACGGCTGCTTTGCTTTCCTCTGTTTGCGTTGCTTGGTTTGCTACGCTGTTTAACTTTGCCCTTGCTTCATCTGCTTGGCTCCCTGCATGCATATTATCCAACGCCTCAGTGCATGATTATCGTCCCGTCCCTCATGCGCATGTTGAATGGGCCTGTGGAAACCTTTTAATGACTCTGGGGAATTAATTTAACAATTTAGTTATAGTTTCCACTTCAGAGTGTTCATTAATTTGTTTTAGTTGTGATTAATTTCCTTTTTTTGGGGGGGTTTATTTGCTTTTCATTTGCTTTTGGGGTTTATATATTTGCTTTCTTGCCGTTGGAGTTTATTTATTTGTTTTTTCACATGCTGTTTTTCATATTCATTTGTTTTTTATTTGCTTTTGGGGTTTATTTGTTATATATAAATATATATACTGTAAATTTCAGTTTATTTACACTGAGTTATATTTGAATTGACTTCTTGTTTTTCCTTTGCGGTGGTTGGTGTCTGGGAATATTTAGATTTAGTTGCTTTGTTTTCTCTATTAGTTGGGGGGATTGGTTTATTCTCCTTAATTGATATAATTTTGCTAATTTGGGTGTAGTGGGTTATTTTTTTCTCCTCTGAGCAGTTTGAGCTGCATATTTGTTTGGTTGTTTTCTGTTCATTTGGCCTTTAAATTTTGTTTTGTCCTTCAGAGCTGGCAGCCACGGGTAGAGGACGGGTTAAGTCCTTTGGGTGAGATTCCCAAGGTGGCGTCATCTACCTTCATGGTTAATGCTATGTGAAAATGAGTGAGGTCCAAAGCCCTCACCCCTTCAGTTGCTACAGAAAGAAAAACCACAATGTCGTACCTTTTAACTGTTGTACTTAAAAACTCTGTGAGTCCGGCTGAATGTCCAAATGGTGAGCAGATTCATACGGCTGGCTTTAGCTGCTGCAGAAAAACAAGGCTCCTGATGTCCTCCAATCAACAGCACACGGAAACTTTGAGTCAAGTCCAGCTAGTAAAGAATATTTGATTTAATTAATGGAATAAAAGCAGTGAACTAACCTGACGTGGAGACAAACATCACTCTACAGTATGTTTAGGGTCGGCTCAGAAGAACAACTATCAAGTGGTTGAGTTTAAATGTAACAAAATCCAAAATCATTACAGCTGTTTAGAGGCCAAAAGCATGATCTCAGTAATAAAGAGTGATGTCAATAAATCCAAAAGGGTATTGAGGAGAAACCATGTTTGAGAACAGCCACTGATGCCAAAGTAAAGTAAAACCATCCTGATCTGGACAAAGAGAGGCTGAGGCCTCTGTCTTACCTGCTCTGACTGCACCTGGTTCCTCTTCCTCCATCATCCATTCTCCCTCTTTACTGCACAAACATCAACACGAAGACAAAGTCTGACTGACCAAGAAAGTCCTGTAGTGTTTATAAAGCATATCTGTCCATATCCTCCCCTGAGTCCTCAGCGCTCCATCCTGTCTTCATCTCTCTCCCACTCTGTCCTCCAGTTACTCTGTGTGCTGGAAACAAACAGTGCAAATGACAGCCAAACAGATGTTGTTCATAAAAGAAGAATATCCACATACATTTGTTCCATTATTCTTATCAATAAACAGGTTCATATATGTAAATATATATATATATAACATTTTGTCTGTATTTCTCTTTTTTTAAAATCTTATTTCAGTCTGTTTTATAATTGCTGTTATTACTGTCTTTATTATTCTTTGATAGAGGTGCTTAGTTTTCTTCACTTCTCTTATTGTTTTAGAGCTGAAGCTGGAACAAACAGGTTTCTTTCTTAAGGAGGTTAATAAAGTTATACCTTATATTCTTTTCAACACAATCCACACACCTGGGAAACATCATTTTTTTAGTGTTCATCTGTCTCTATGAACTTTTAATTCATGGCAATTAAAGAATGAACCAGGGCCTGTTCTAGGCAGGCACATGTGAGGGGGCAGTCAGAAATGTGAAGGGGGCATCATGCATAGTGTGTGCACATCATGCTTGAGCACTTTATTTCTGTGCTTTTAGTAACAGTGTTTTCTTCATGGAATTGGGTTGTTAGCTATGGGTCCAACCCCAACCTGGAAGTGGATTGCACTGTCAGGCCTCTGCCTTCAGACCTGTCCAACTTGGGTGTCCTGCCTGAAGACTAAGCTCCTGCTGGTATAGCTTTAGCTGCAGCACGCAAACCCCCCTGACCACAATAAGGTGGCTGGGGGACTGAAAAATAAAAATGTAAAACAAAATGAAATATCAAGATTTTTACAACCAACAACATAACATTCACCTGAACTGGATGCTCTTATTCTCCAGCTAGAACGCACTATGAGAGCGCAAACCTCCGCCAAGGTAGATTTTTTTGTGGAGTTATATGCATGAATGCTGAAAATGGTCCCATCTCGCAATGTTAAAGAATCCTTTAAAAAATTCCTGGATCCAGATGGTGATCCGGATCAGTCCCAAAATCTAATCATTTGTTCCTTATCAAGATAACTTTTCAAGTTATCTTGAACACAAACAGACAAACAAACAGACAAACTAACCAACGCCAGCAAAAACATAACCTCCTTGGCGGAGGTAATAAATGTGAACCTAGAATAAGACTTCAGACTCTAAAGTCAGTATTTACAAAACTGAAGGTAAATAATAAAAAACACTTCTCAACTAATTTATAACAAACAACATATAGGGCATAACATTTTATGACTTTTTTCTTTACTTTTTTGTTTTGTATTGTTTTTTTTTTACCTTACAGCTCAGCTTTAGTACAGTCGGGTCTGTCAGACAGGTCATCTGTCCTCAGTCTGTTACAGTGGACGTGGACACTCATCTCTGTGCCTGTGTGACTGAGAAACGCCCCCTGAACAGGAGAAAGGACTGAACAAATACAGATTTAACGTTAATTTGTTTTATTTGTTATTGTTGTTGTTAATTATTATTTATCAATTATCTGACGGTCACTAAGAGGAATTTGGCAGAGCTTCGCTGTTTCTTCAGAGTCTCACCGCTCCGTGCTGAAACCTGACACCAGTCAGGCTGCGTGTGAGCTCATTTGCATACTGACAGCTGATTGGATGATTCCTGAGGGCTGTGTGTGTGCGTAGTGCGTGAGTGTGCGTGTGTTGGGGCGGGGCCTGCAGTCTGTGAAGATACAGCGGAGGGACAGAGAAATGAGAGGAAGCAGGTACTGTGTCTTGTCCGTTTTTCGGCGGATTTTTCCGCTATTGCAGTTACTTTAATCAACTTATCATATATTACTTTTGTAGGTATATTGAAATGTGCTTTCTCAACTTCTAAAATTTTGATTTGAGGGGCAAAACATTTATTTGAGGGGGCAGTGCTCCCTCTTGCCCCTGCGTAGCGCCGGCCTCGGAATGAACTCTTTCCTGGTCTCTCTGCCTCTGTCACCATGGACAGTTTTTACCTTTTTATCCTCAGTATTAACATTAGAATCATCCGGGACGTCAAGGCCTCAGGAAAACAGTAAAAAAGGCTTGAGGGCACTGAATGAGTTTTCCATGAAAGCTGTTTTGTGTCTTTTATCCAGCAGTCGTGTGTCCAAATGTGAGAAAGATCCACACAGACGTTAAATGAGAGCAGGACCTCCAACATGAATCGTGTTCATCAGCACTTTCAGGTCCAACAGAGAATTGATAAAGTTCATCAGCGTTTTTAAGTCACTTTTAAAAGAAAACACGTGACCTCTGACCTTGACTCAGATGAATGGGGGCACCAGGACACTCACCACTAGGGAGGGCCCCAACCATTTGGGGGGTTATAACCCTCCACCTTCCAACAGGGACCTTAGAGGGACAACAGCCCCTCTGCTCCGGGAAGTCTACACTTCTGTTCTAATGTTATTGAAGTTATGTTATTGTTCTACGTTACAAGCAGGGGAGATTTGTTTCTCTATTTTCATCGTGAAGGATGTGCACTTGAGTTCATTACCACAGGCATACAATGTTGTACTTAGACCTAATCATTTGGTGACTGACACAACATGGTAAAGTTTATTTCATTAAATGTTAATGGGCTTCTTAGTCGAATTAAACAATTCAAAATTCTTACAAAATTAAAGAGAGAAAATATAGACATTGCATTTTTGCAAGAAACTCATATGACAGGAAAAGATCACGAAAAACTTAAAAGACAAGGATTTAAATATGTGTTTGCTTCATCGAATGGATCTAAACACACGAGAGGGGTTGCTATACTTATTTCTGGGAGAATAATATATGAACATATATGTACAACTAGTGATAGAGAAGGCAGATTCATAATGATAAAAGGAAGAGTTGATGGGAACTTATTCACCTGCTACAATGTATATATTCCCCCGGGGTCAGAACCTGATTTTTATATCCGAATATTAGATAAGATTGCAACAGAAACCCAAGGGACTCTCATATGTGGAGGAGATTTTAATATCACTCTGAATCCTCGTCTTGATTCTTCAGGAACAAGAACATCGCAAACCCATAAAATATCTAAGAAAATAAACTCGATGATGTTAGAAATAGGACTAATTGATGTCTGGAGACAGCTGAACCCATCTACCAGGGACTATACCTTCGTCTCATCTCCACACTCAACATATTCAAGAGTTGATTACTTTCTATTGTTTGGTACAGATTTTAGTAAAGTGCAACACTGCTATATTGGAACGATGGATTATTCTGATCACTGCTCATTATATTTATCCCTAATGACTACATACAGACATAAACTTACTCACTGGAGGTTTAACTGTAGCATATTGAACAGACATATCGGAGTACCTAGAACACAATGACAATGGTGAAGTGACTCCACCTGTCATCTGGGATACCTGTAAAGCAGTAATGAGAGGGAAAAGTGATTGCTGTAACTTCATTTCTTAAGAAACAAAGAATGGAAAAACTCAAGCGCCTGCAACATGATTTGAAAAAATTAGAATCCAAACATTAAGACTCCAGGGACCCTAAAATGTATCTAGAAATGTCAAGCAAAATTAATCAGATTGAGGAAATAAATAGACAAGAAACTCAGAAGAAATTAATATATATTAAACAAAATTATTATGAAGGCGGTAGCAAGTATACAAAATTATTGTCCTATAAATTACAAAAACAACAGGCAGATAATACAATATATAAGATAAGGGACCCCGGATCTAGGGAAACCTACCATCAAATGAAGGACATTAAGGAATGCTTTAAGAACTATTATAAAAATGTATATTCACAACCTCACACTGATAATGACTACAAAATGGAGATGCTATTCGAATCACTAAAGTTACCAACTCTTACTGAAGATCAAAATAAAGGACAAACTTCACCAATAACAAAAGAGGAAATTTATTCAGCCATAGCTGGGTTAAAAAATAACAAGTCCCCAGGAACCGATGGATTTACATCAGAGTGGTACAAAAATCTTAAAGATGCCCTGATACCTATTTTACTTTAAACATTCAATTGGGTTCTGACAAAGGGGGAAATTCCTGACTCATGGAATGAAGCAATTATGTCAGTGATACCTAAGGGTGAGAAGGATAAACTAGACTGCACAAATTATCGACCAATTAGTGTTTTGAATGTTGATTATAAATTATTTACTTCAATTATCGCTAAAAGACTTGAAAAATTTTTACCTGAATTAATCAACTTGGACCAAACAGGATTTGTTTCATCTCATCAGACACATGATAATATTCAAAGGTCTTTACATATTATTCGACATATAAATCAAAATAAAATACAGGCTATGTTGAAAAGCTTAGATGCTAAAAAAGCCTTTGATTCTGTTCGATGGAAATTCTTATTTAAAACTATGGAAAACTTTGGATTCGACAAAGTAATTATCAATACAATAGAGGCTCTATACAACAAGCCATCAGCAAAATTGAAAATCAGTGGTGAGCTAACTGGTTCTTTGGGCTTGAGAGATCAACGACACAGGGCTGCCCATTAAGTCCACTTTTATTTGCAAATTTTATTGAACCATTGGCACAGTGGATTAGGCAGAATAACTTGATTAAAGGTATAAAAATGGCAGCAGGAGAGCAAAAGCTGGCCTTGTTTGCGGACGATGTCTTCGTGTATCTCTCGGGCCCAACAGATTCATTGCCTGAGCTGATGTCAGTGCTGGAGGAATATGGGTCATATTCAGGATATAAACTAAATGAACAAAAAACTCAGGTCATTAACATTCATTACAACCCCCCTCAGTATCTTCGTTTAAAGTATCAACTGGATTGGGATAAGAAATATGTAAAATATTTGGGAATCTTCTTGCCTACTGATTTATCTAAATTAGAAGAAATGAATTATGGCCCCCTGAAAAAGCAAATTATTTCTGACATTAACAGATGGAATTTAATCCCTTACCTAAATATAAGTTCACGCATCAAATCAATTAGGATGAACATTTTACCAAGATTTCTGTACTTATTTCAGTCAGTGCCTATTGATAAACCAGAACAGTATTTTTCAGATTGGGATAAAATTATCTCACGATTTATTTGGGCTGGGAAAAAGCCAAGAGTGAGATACAAAATTTTACAACAATCTAAGGAGAGAGGAGGATTAGCCCTTCCTCGTCTAATAGATTATTACAGAGCTGCTCAACTGCGACCACTGATTGGTTGGTGCAAGCCCACTTACAGATCTAGATGGAAAGAGATAGAGAGCTCAATGGGGAAGGGACTCCCAGTTAATACGTTAATAGGAGACCCTTCATTAATTAGTCATTTGAGGGACTCTGATAACCCATATATAAAAAGCTCATTAAAGACATGGAGGGGACTAATTAAAAAGTACCAATTTGAAGAGGGGGCTGAATTCTTCAAGTGGTTTGCCTATGACCCAGAGTTCTTACCCAGTAAACATGACACGAGGTTCAAGGATTGGACTGCAAAGGGTCTTACAACATATTCCACTCTCCTAAAAAAAGGTACATTGTTAAGCTTCCCGGACCTTAAGGACAACTATAATTTACAAAATCAGGACCATTTTAGGTATTTACAAATCAGAGACTTTATTAAGAAAAAAAAAATTAAGGATGACATGACAACTGGAGACGAAATCCTGGATATTTTCCAAAATGCCTACAACGATGGTACCTACAAAAAAATAATTTCTAGACTATATTGTGCTCTCCAGAATTTAAAGGGAGACCATACTTTGAATATTAAAACAAGATGGAAAGCAGAGGGCAATATCACGATAACAGTGGAGGAATGGGACAGAATTTGTAGACAACAACAGTTGACAACAAGCTCTCCCTCCTGGAGGGAATACAGCTGGAAGAACTTGACTCGATTCTTTTGTACTCCAGCACAGAAAACTAAGTACTCTGATCAGACTGCTTGTTGGAGGTCTTGTGGAAGTATTGTGGCAAACCATTTTCACATTTTTTGGGACTGTCCCTCTGTGGCTCCATTTTGGAGATGCGTCCATGGCGTCCTGGAGGCAGTTTTTAAGTCTAAAATCTGCTTTAACTTCAAAATTATGTACCTTAATGATTTAGAAGAACTTAAATGTGCAAAGAGAGACAAATGTTTACTGAGGCTATTGTTAGTAGCAAGTAAGAAGGCGCTGACCAGAAAATGGCTGAAAAGAGATATACCTACTATAAATGACTGGATTGATGTTGTTTACAGCATATACGTTATGGAGAGAATCACATTTAAACTGAGATGTAAAATTGATGATTTTTCTGAAATTTGGTCAAAATGGCTCACCTATGTCTTAGCTGTAAGGTCTGATTTTGTATAGCAACAACATGCCCCATATGGGAGGCATATCTTAAAACTTTATTGCAAAGGAAGGAACTAATATGGTTATATAAGCATATTGTCATGTGCGTGGTTTAAATGTTGCTTGAGAGATGGATCCTCCTCCTTCTGTTTGTTCTAATTTTGTCTGTGTTTGTGTTATGTTTTTTTTTTTTTTTTTGTTAAAAAAACAACAATAAAAAGTAACTAAAAAAAAAAATTAATTAAAAACAAAACAAAACAAAACAAAAAAAAGCTATGCATTTTGGCTGCAAGGGTCTCAAGAATGTCATGTTTTTGTCCCCTGGTTAACTTAAGGGTTTTTCCTGTTCTCTCATATGTAACATTTCCCTCATCAAGTATGACTTCTACCTCATAAGAAAATTTTGGAATAGGAAAAACATCTGTCCATTTCCGAGCCCTGAATGAAGACTGCGAATGAGGCAATATTATTGTGTCATCTGATGCAACTGAACTGGTATCACTCTCTGATCTTACAAGCTTAAGTACAGCCTTCTGTGGAAGCTCCTCTGTCTCTACAAGTGAACATAACTGCCCATCAAAATCAGGATCCTCATATGATAAGCAAAATTCATAATCTATCTTAAACTTCTCTTTTATCATTGCTTTGAGCGCATCCACAGACTCTGGGCGTGAGGACAAAGCCATCTTCCTGACCATGTCCATGGTGGTATGGACATGAAGAAGGAAATTTTGAGCAGCCATTACCTTTTAAAAAGAGAAAGAGAGGGGGAGGGGTGTTAATAATTGTGAGCATTCAATCCATCATCACTGATTCAGTATTTGTGCACAACAGAGTCAAGTAACTACACCTGGAGCTTTGACCAAAACACTGTTTGTATGTTAACGAGCACGACATTACAAGCATTAAGTCTTTGTAGGAATATAATTGTTGACAATGTTACAGATAGCATGTTAGCATTCTGGGATTATCAGTGTAACTTTAGTGCTCCATGTCCTCATAAGGGTCTTTATTTCAGGTAACATTTAATCTTGTAATTCTCTGATCAAAATAAACCTTTTCTGTGTCAGTATTAAATGCCCATCAATGTTGTATGCTGAGAGACTCACTGTGTCATTTCGTTCTGACAGTTTGTAGACAGAGAGGTTGTCAGAGGATCTCAGCTCAAATGATCTCAAATGTTCACTGTACCAGCTCTCGTAGTTCCCACAGAGGAAGGAAACATCGTTATTTACAAGCAGTGTTTGCATGATTCGGCTGAATCTTGGAAGTCCTCCAGCCTGGCCTGCAGAAATAAACATCCCATTTGCATAGTCTGTGCCATGTATGGAGACCTTTGCTGTACTGTATATGTTTTGGCTGTCTGTTTTGGTTTGTATGAAGTCTTTTGCCACTTGAGGCAGTGTGGCAACTTGGACAGAGGTGACACTTGAGGCTTGTGTGTGGGGTTTGAAAAATGATGGTGCACTTAAGTGATACGCCATCATGTGCTGATGCCTGGTGGCGAGGGTTTTCAAGACATTCTTGAAGTTGTGTGTGTTCTGTAGGACTCTCTTAAAAAAGCGATGTTTTCCCTCAAACCTCATTGTCCAAAGGTTAACAAGGGGCCCAAAGCACCTTGTCATTTCTGGGTAGTGCTCAAGATAATGATGCTTGCGCCTCAACTTGAAGTCTGGAAACACGGCCTGAAGACCTTGTCTGTGCTCACTGATTTTAGTCTGCATGTACTGGATAGACTCCTCTGTAAAACACAGAGACAATACAAGCTGTACAGTTTCTTTAAAGTCCATTAATATGGCCCATGTTTCATCTCCGTCAGGGACTTTACTTCCAAACATTAGTGGTAGTAACCTCAGCAAAGTTGAGTTTTCATGCCCATTACCACCAGTGCTTAGTTTTGCAGCAAAATTCTTCAGGATTTGCTGTGGTTTGTCAAGCCTGTCATTGTGCTCATATGGAAATGTGCAAATTTTTGTGTTAAGATATTCCAGTGTGAAATATTTAAGCCGAATCATCTCACGGATTCACAAGGCCAGCTCTACTGGGACGATACCCTCAAACAGGTCGTGAAGTATGTCAGGTGAGAAACTAGTAATGGGATGGAAATGCTGCAATGTCGTACTGAGAGCACACTCACGCATAACACCTAAGTAACCTGTTTTTTCTTCCTCCACAACATTCTGGACATGAAGATCATGGGAGGCCTTTGTTCTTATGTTAAACTCTCCTTCAGAAACTTCAGTGGACTGTATCTGGTCTGTAGTACAGCAACAGAATCTGCACACATACTGTGATCGGAAACACTGCACAAAGCCGGCAAGACCATGAGCAGGCAAATTATCGGCAGCAACGCACATCACAGTGCCCCTGATACACTGACCAACACTTTCTATGAAAATGCCATCCTCCTCAAGAGTTTGCAAGTCTTTCAACAAAGGTGTAAGGACATTTTGATAGCCAGACCTCTGCAAATCAGTCACCTTACATCACAGAGCTAGCTGTATGACCTGCAGACTGGACCTATACTTACTGGGTATATTAGCAAGCAACCAGTAAACTGCACTAAGCTTGTGGATCTTTCTTGCTGTGGCTAAAGGATTGGCAATTTCAGTTTCATCCACATACAAAATGAGGGAAAGTTTTAGCTCCCCAGCTTCAGACAAGAAATGATTTTCCTTGTAATGTGTTCCATCTTCGTGAGACATGTAAATACCAGGTGGTGACGGTTTAGCCTCATGAATTTTGTCAAGAAGATCAGTGTTGTTAAACATTGTCTGGATCACCTGTAGAACTGAAACATAAACTGCTGTGTTACCGCTGGAATCCAAAGCATACTGCACTGGCATCACTAAAGGATAGTGACTCCTCACAAATGTTTTCCTTCACTTAGCAGTGGAAAGTTCTGCTCCTTCTGAAGTGGTACTGACAAAAACATTACTTTTCATAATAGCCTCCACCAGCTCATGAAGAAGGTCATCACTTAGAAACTGATCATGCTCTTGGAAAACCTTGACTACTGCTTCTCTCACCAGAGGTTTGGACTATGTGAATATTTGAGCCAAGTTTTCACTGATGTCCTGTATAGCTGTCTCTGACACATGGAGGACACAGGACATTTTCAAGAACAAAGACACTAAATTATCTCTTAACTGAGCTTGCAATTCACCAGTGTCATCTCTGGATCCAGAGGGGTTACACTGAGAAGCATCCGGCTCAGGAGAAACTGGTGAGGGACCACCCCCATCAGATCCATCTTGACTCTGCGTTGGCTGACTCATATTTACTGTCAAGACAATTTCATTCTTATAATTTGAAATGTCACAGTCTGTATGAGTTTGACTCTTGTGGGCATTAAGGAGTACACATTGGTGCGGTAATGACAATTTTTGAATGGACAGTCTACCATCTCATGTTGTTTTAAATGTCTTCTTAAATGACTGAACATATTTTTGTCATTAAACGGCTGTCTGAATCCACATAAAGGACAGATGAATGACACACAACCACGCTCATTTTCACTACTCACAAGCGTGTTAGTGTGTAACCTTGTTAAATGAATTTTCAGCACATTTAGTGAGTGAAATGTGCAGATACAGTCATCATAAAGACAAGGCACTGGGCAGGCTGAAGATATATTTGCTGTGTCGTAAACGACAGTGTTCAAGTAACTGAGCCCTTTTATCACAGACAGCAGCACAAAGTTTGCATTTCCAAGTCATTTGACATCTAAACAGTATGGTAGTGGTAAATATGACCTAGTTTACAATCACAAGACCTAATACATGTTTTGGACTAAATTCACTGGCACGATGCACATATATATCTATTACAGGTTCTATAGATGTAATGAATACACATACCAGATTGATGATTGCTTATTTCAGTCAGCTGTTTCCATTTCAGCCTATAAAACAAAAAGACTGAAAAATTAGAGGCTGTAAAATTTGCACTAACTTTGTCTCTGCTCAGTATGATGGGTTTTCTGTAATAACCTTTAAGTGCAGAATCTTGCTCCTTTTTGAACTAAACAGTGTAAATGCACTTAATAGTTAACCAAAAATACACAAAGAGGGGTCCTGTAATCCTGGGCTCAAAAAGTGCAACTTCTAAACCAGGAATCTTATTTTTATGGACCAATTATTTTCAAAAATACCCACCACACGCACAATGCTATGATGCATGTCTTTTCCACGCAGCCAGCTTGATTTTGCTCACCTTCTGAAAATGCTGCACAAATACAAGAAGAACACAAACTCCTGAAAAACCTCCGTGTTCACGTTGTCGCCATCTGAACATGCCCTGATACGCTCGCTGAGGACGACGGTGCCGCTTAACCCTCAAGTGCCTGGAAATTAATAAATGGTCAGGCATGAAACTGAAACTGTAAAACTAAATATAGGCCTAACTCTTAAATTATGAGAAAAAGTAAATCTCAATTCACGTGTAACTACTTTTTAAAATGTTTTGAGATGTAATGGGGCGGACACTGTGACAGGAAACTGAGCCAACTGGTGTCAAAGTGTTTTTTTGTGCATGCATGAAATAACTTTGGACATACTAGATTTCACACAGAAAATTCACAACTTCACACTCAACTGTTCTAAAAGAGAAAAGGTTTTACTCCCCAGATAAGCGCGCCCAAAACAGCATCGAGGTAGCAGCGGTCAGAGCAGCCAACAAAGTGGAGACGGCTAAAGGAGAGAACTCCTGCACGCCAGAGCACGAAGCTCTCAGGTCGAAGGCTTTGCAAGGTCCCACAAACGAACAAATTCAACTGCCAAAGTAATCCTTATTAATCCACAAACAACGGTCGCATAATTCCCTCAGTCTGTCTTCGGTCCACATTCACGACTTGACGCGAGGCGCAAAGATGGCAGGCTTCTACGCCAGGTTTCCTGAGAGCACGTTTGCACGTCACCATGACGTCATGCAAAGTGAAGGGCTGATTTATTAAATAAATTGAGTACAATGACAAAAAAATACTCAAAGTGTTTAAGTAATGCTAACTTAAAAATAAAATCTCGTTCTAGCAACTCAAAGAAATATAGGTGAAATAACTGTTTTGAATTTCTAAGTTGATGGAACTCAAATTTTTTATCAAGGTTTTACTGTTGGGCCTTACAGTGCATGAGGGGTTGACAGCCAAGGAATAAAAATGAGTTTTAAGATGAGTTTTAAAAATGGACAGGGAGGAGGATTTTCTAATGTGGAGGGGAAGCTTGTTCCACAATTTAGGGGCAGCCATAGAAAAAGCTCGATCCCCTCTGAGCTTCCGCTTTGACCTCGGTACCTCCAGGAGCAGCAGATCAGCTGACCTGAGGCACCGAGCAGGAGTGTAGGGATGAAGGAGCTCAGAGAGGTAAGGTGGGGCCAGACCATTTAAAGATTTAAAAAACAAATTAAAGAGTCTTAAAATGAACTCTAAAATGCCCAGGCAGCCAGTGGAGGGAGGCCAGGATGGGAGTAATGTGCTCCCTCTTACGTACTCCAGTTAGGAGACGAGCGGCTGCATTTTGCACCAACTGGAGACGTGTGAGGGAGGACTGGCTGACTCCAAAATAAAGTGCATCACAGTAATCCAGCTGAGATGTTATAAAGGCATGGATTACTGTTTCAAAGAGCTGTTGTGCAAGGAGCGGCTTCACCTTTGCCAGCTGCCTAATCTGAAAAAAGCTGGACTTCACCACAGAACTAATGTGCTGATCCAATTTAAAATCACTGTCTGTCTTAAAACACAAATTTGAGACTGCAGGCCTCAAATAATCCGCTAGAGGACCCAAGTCAACAGGTTGGGGTTCACAGGGGCCATGGGACCAAACACCATCACCTCTGTTTTTTTTTTCTTTAAAATTAAAAAGTTCAAAGCCATCCAGGCTCTAATGTCTTCAAGACATGACAGAAGAGGTGCTGTACCATGACCTCAAAATCCAGTCTTCTTCAGCTTGACTGTGTGACTGGAGCTTGGTCTGGTCTGTGGGGGGAAACTGGAGTATCTCAGGCTGAAATGTTATTTTATCAGGTCGCTGTAAATACTCTGTAATCACATTAGTAAAGGGATGAACATGAATGATGATGACTCTGTTTTTCTTTTACAGGAAGGAGCTGGAAGCTTTTGAAGGTGAGCCGTGATATGGAATTTTATTGATAATTATCCTTTGTTTTATTCTTCAGTGATTCAAAGAAATGTTCAGAAACATGTTGCTTTTTAAAGAGGGAAATCAAGATGCTTCAGTTAAGCAAAAGCAGATTGTTGTTGGCCAATATTTGTTTAAAAATCACAGTCTGCTCACCTCTGGGATGTCAACAGATCACCTGCCTGTCTGCTGCTGATCAGTCATTCTCTTAAAAAACACGTGGGAAGATCCTGAAAAGCTTGTTTTCAGTCCAGCACCTCAAAGATGTTAATCCAGTGTTGACCAGCAGGACAAAAGCAAATCAGCTCAGCTTAACACGCTACACAACAAGTACACAGTATGATGCATTTATGTTTGCTGATGATGTGTTCAAGTGCAGTTTAAAGAGATGGAAATTTAGATTTTGAACCTTGAATGAATAATATTGACTGTGGCTTATCAATATGAAATCATTACGGCAGATTAATAATTTAACTCAGTTAATGTTCTTTCACATATTGCCTTTTTTATTAGACTATTTACACCACGAGGCCCTTTGGACAGAATGAAAATAATTTAATATGTCAATAATTTTGTTAATTAACACAATTAAACACAAGTAACTAGAGGTGCACAGAGAGCACAAACCTTTGCAAAAGCACTTCTGACACTCTCAGCGGAGTTATTAAAGAAAATGTGTAAAACTGCCCTTTCTCACAATGTTAGTGAATCCTTAATTCTGAACCTGCGTCTGGTTTCAGATCACCACCAGAATCAGAATCAGAATCTACTTTATTAATCCCCCAGGGGAAATTCGGTTGTTTCAGTTGCTCTTCTGCACAGTATAGCAGTGGGAATATCAGATAAAGACATTAAAATAGAAACGATCATAAAAAATTAAGTACAAAATTAAGTAAGCAGGTTGCAACATGCAGAGTCTTTAAGCTATATCAACTTCTTTATGAAGGAAAAAAATCAATAAAAGTGAGACTATAAACAAGGCCAAGGAATTTACACCATTAACATGAACAATATTTACAACATGAATGTAAACATGACAGCGCTGTTTGACAGTTGACCACATTTGACCAAAAAGCAAAGTTTGCCAGTAAGGCTGTTGTACTGGAAATGACATTTGCTTATTACCGTAAATTTCAGGCTATTGAGCGCAACTGAATATTAGCTGCACCCCCTAAATCTAAAAAAAAAAAAAAAAAGAAAAAGAAAAAGTGTACATCTAGACCACACTTGCCTCTAAGCCGCAGGTGTCCAGTGAGTGGAGCTGATCGTGAGCGTGAGGGGAAGGACTTTGGCCAGAGCGCTGAACACTTTTTTTCTGAACAAGCTGGAGCGTCACCTTGTCTTTTGCTCCTTTACACTCCAATTTCGCTCCGGTACGGCTCACACCATGCGTCTGAAGGGTTGAAACTGGAGTGAAAGGTGGAGGGACAATTAGCGGAGCAGCGTGCGTCCCTTCTGAGTGGACGAGCGGGCACAAGGAACAGCTCCGTGTGCGAGTGGGACATTTCATCGCTATACTCCACTCACATGCTCTGGCACTGTCCACGTTGTAACACGAGATATTTACACACATATATGTTACACAGAAAGAGTTTTTAACTTTAAATTAAATCTGATGTGATGAGGCTAATTGTAATGTAAAAAAACTTTAAATTAGCCACATTATTGTTTCAGCTGCAGGGTTCAAAGCGTGGGAAAAAAGTAGCAGCTTGTAGTCTGGAAATTACGGTAACTTATTGACAAACACTAACAAAATCTGACCGCAGCCTCCTTGTGCCATGATGTTAAGGACTTAGTGAGTTTTCTTGCTTGCAGATGGGACTAATTAACAAACCATCATATTGTTCTTCAGGTGTCCTCGCTGTAGGACACTTGTTGCGTCAGTCCTTCTCTGCTGAACAAACACTCAACCAGTGGTTCAGACAAAACACCAAACATGATCAGAATAAACAGGAAAATACTCCACCTCATAAAGACGCTCCTTCAAATATGGTTTTAATTCTTTGCTTGAAAACATTCAGTCACCTCGATGTCCCCACAGGGACAAATAAACCGACTAATGAAATAAGATGCTGTGTCTCTGTGCAGCGGAGCTGAGTGCTGAGCATGCTCAGAAGGTGGCCGAGCTGGAGCAGGCCATGCAGCAGAAGCTGAGAGAGCGGCAGAAAGTTTATGAAGAAGCTTTTAACCAGGACATGCAGCAGTATCTGTCTACAGGATACCTACAGACCAGACGTGAGTCAGTCCTCTTCATCCCTCAGAAGTCACACTGATCCACAGTCTGTAGTGTCTCTAAATGTGGGGTGGGGACCCCTCCAGGGGTCAAAGGTGCTTCCTAAAGAGCAATAAAAATGTTTATAATGATTTAAAATGACAACCACAAATGATTTAAAGAAAACATGCTTGAATTGAGTTTGGATCAGTTTGAGTCAGTGAGACTTACTTATGTGAGGGTAATGTGTCCTAAAGATCATTGAAAAATAAGAAGGCAGTGCACGTGCCCCACAGCATGAAGGTCTGCGGTTCGATCCCCGGGTCGATAAGGGCCTTTTCATAGTACAGCTCCGTTTTCCCACTGCAGCCCATGAGGACAAATCCATGCAGTTTTTCTAGTAAACATTAGAGGGCAGCGTGGAGGCTCCTACAGCCCATAATAATGACTGAGTGTCTCTGAGATGATCTGTGTGTAGACATGTTTTACAGAGGACGTCCCGTGTGTACTGATGAATGACTGTGTATTGGTGTGTGTCCGTCTCAGATTTGGATGTTATGTTCTCACCTGCAGCTGCTCAGGGGATTATGGGTAATATTTCTATGATGCTGTGGCTCTGGGTTTGTCAACACATTCAGTGGATGATAAAAGAGTTAAAAATTGGATTTATTTAAAAATGATGATAAAGAGCAGGACTTCAGACAGTTAAAAGACTGAAGTCATTTTTACGGAGACTTTGTCACTGTTGTGATGTTGTTTTTGTCTTTTTATTCTGCCGTGTCCACTCTTTGGACACTTTGTGTTTTAGGTGGCATTTTAGTCAAAATCTGATCCTGCAAAGAAAATAAAAAACATTTAAATCAAGATTATAGCTGTTCAATAAAATGGTAAAAGATTCTCCCCTGAGTCCTTTATTTTAGGAGGAGATTTAGAAAATCATTAAACCTGTTTTCAGTGTTTTTAATGTAAAATGAGTGACTGTAGTTACTCAGGGTGGCACCCTAAGGGTCAAACACTGAAGAATTGATCAATATTTTTAATTTTATGAAAACGACTTAATAAAGAGAGTAAAGTTATTTGGATTAAAAGATTATATCATTAAGGAACAACTTTGTTATTCTGACATGTCCACTTTTTGAACATTTTTAACACCTTTTAAGCCTCGTTTGAGCCTAAATCTGACCCTGATCAATAAAATAGAGAAACATTCAAATCAGTGTTTTTGTTCATCAGTGACGTGTCCCAGACCATGAAGTCTGTGAAACATCCCCACTGGCTCCTTCATTTTCCGTCTAGAATGTGGTTTGGTGTTTTCAGAGCGGTGCTGAAGGGGTTAAATATGTGACATTTAAGAAGATTTGAGATTTAAAGAGAATTAAATCACTTTAACAGGAAATCTTTAGAAATGAAAACAGATTTTGGCCTTTTTTCCTGATGATCCACTTTTGGACACCCAGCTGCTTTTTTGTGGGGCAGTTAAGGGTTAAAAATCTGTCTCTGATTAATTTGTGCTCGTCCTCTAAGTTTCTGACCAAGTCTGAGGAAACGACTCGTGTTGAAAACAAGTGTGTGTTTGTAGAATCATCGAGTGCCGACGTCAGCGTTCTGGATCAGATGACGGTGACCAACACGTCAGACCTGGAGGAGCTGAACGATTCCTGAACTCCACCAGCGAGGACGTCAGCACAGGGTCGTCACTGACCTCAGGTAACCCCACACAGGTGAAAACACACAAACCACCTCTGCTACAAGTTTTATGTCATTTTGCTGTTTTGACTTTTTTTTTTTTTTTTTTTACTTTTTCTGATGCCTTTTCTATCCTGTGTGCTTGCTATGCTGCTGGAATCTTAATTTCCCTGAGGGAGTCTTACCAAGTGATTAATAAAGCTCCGTCTAATCTAATCTAATCTAATCTAATCTAATCTAATCTAACCTAATCTGATTTTACTGCTCTGGGGATCCCCCCAAATGACTAAATACGCCCCTGAGCTGATGTAGGAGTGAAACAGGCTCTGGAGCTTGGAGAGATCATGAACGTCCCTCTCAGTAAGTCTGAAGCAAAGACAATAATCCAAGGAAACATCATTAAAGAATGTAATCACAGCTGGGACACAGGATCCACAGGACGGCATCTCTACACAGCACAGCAGCAAGTGGGTCAGGGACAAAAACCAAAGAGGAGGACGTCCTAACTAGGCTGAGGGTGGGACATACCAGACTGAACAAAACAATGAATCCAAGAAACATCCTTCAGGATTATGAGACTGTTGTCAAGAAGAAGAGTCTGGAGAGCATGTCATTATTCACTGCATAAAGTCCATCCAAGAAGGAGACATTAAAACAGGAAGTTGGTGAAGCTTGGACTGGAACAACTTCATCTTAAAATGTGTTTGTGGAATTGAGGAGTCTGTTTCAGTAACAGAAACAGGGCTGATTAAAAGAATTTAAGATGTGGAAAATTAATGGAGTCTTTTTTCAACAAGGGGCTAGATAGCTGTGGTCCACTGTGACTTACTGATTTCCACACAACATTATGTTGTTTTTTGTAAATAAAAACTGAATTAATACATTTGCTCCGTGTCTCCTCCTGGTTTTTATCTGCGGCTCTGAGCCGGCCGTGACTCCAGCATAGTAGGAGGCGATAATGCACTTGGCATCGTGGGCCATTTAAATATACTACATAGCCGTGGTTTCTGGTAATTACTTACCAATGTTTTCAGGTTTTTACATTCATACATTGACTTAGGCAAATTCCAGTGTGGTACATATTCTATGCGCTTGTGTAGGAACATTATTTTTGCGATATTGCTTGTCAAATTGCTGAAATTCCCTCTGGAAAGGAAGAATGTGGACATTAAATGAGCTTTACTTTACGTTCTAGACTAGCAAACATTGCTTGATACTGTAGCGTCATTAAATTTCCTTGTTTATAACATCAGCGTTGGTGATTTGGAAAATTACTGACTTGGGCTGTTTTGTAGTAACATTTCAGACGAAGATGTAAGAAGCCAGTGTGATCCTCCTGAAACATGTTCAGATGTTTCAGGGACATTGCCTATGCTGCAGTGTGGCTTTATTAAATTAAAACATGTAGGAACCTTTCTTGTGAAGTATGAAATATCTTATCTAATTTATTGTATCTATCTACTGTGTATATATATATATACATGTATATATATACACACATATATATGTGTGTGTGTGTGTGTGTAGTGTAAATATATATATAGATATATAGATATATATACATATACACATGTATTTGATAGATAGATAGATACATACGTAGATAGATATGTGTGTGTGTCCATGGGGTGGACAGGAGGAAAACCAACCCACGGCGTGCAAAAGACGGCTTAAATTAAACCTAAATTAAGCAATAAAACAATGGCTTACACGATTTCTTTATTCAATTCTGTTGTTTCCAGATTAACCACACAGGCCTAATGCAAAAGAGTTTTCATCAAGGATGTTCGATACAACAAGAAGTAGACCAGTGACAACATTATAATTAATATTTTGTTTAAATTGATGAGCTATCATGCTTTAAATCTCATTGTTAATTTGATTCAAATGTGCTTGTAAAATGGCCATCATTAAAATGCCAACTGCAGCTTCCTGTTTGTCAACTGACCTATGATAAATGTGAGAAACATACATTCCCCATAGGAATCCTATTTAGGTGGTGGGCCGAGTGGTGATATCGTGTATTTGAATGATCCCCACTGAGGGAGGACCTGATTTTTGTGAATCACAACTACATTTTTCAACAAATGAAACAAAATTTGTTGCTACCCTTGTTTTTTGCACATTTTTTGTTAATCGACAACTCTTTATGACTTATCCTTTCCGGCAAACTGACCGTGCAGCCATGTTCGGGGTCCGCCAAGCGTGACGTAGTTGAGATTATTATCCAATCAGACGCCTGGAAATGCGCCGGCCGGCTTAGAGTCCACCACGCTACTGCGGTAGTGACTGAAGGTATTCCCACAGTCAGCACGGTAATCATGTAAAGATCACTCTAAAACTGAAACACATTGCAAAGGTAATAATAGATTAGGATTTCAATCACTATGAAAGAATGTTAAAATGAAACAAAGGTTAACGGCCTCCAAATTCTGTTATTAAGCTTGGAAAAAAATCACCACTTTAGATGTAGTACTTAACATCATGCCTATGTCTTCTATAACATTAATGTCCTAAAAATGTCTTTGTGAATTTTTTTTGTGATTTTCTATTGGATAAGATACATCTGTTATTCCAAATAGGAACAGAGTGTGGAGTAAAGTTATAACTGTAAATTAGTTTCCAGTACAGGAGGACCTGCTGATGAAACTTGGACAACTTAACTGGTAGCTTGGATATAGAAAAGTCACATCTTAGCAGAAAGTCGATTCCACCTCATTTCTCAAATATTTTAGAGGGAATGTGAAACCAAAATTCCTCCCCAAGAGTAGCCTATACATAGCATTCCTAGCATTCTCAAATCAATCTAAGGAGATAACCAAAATAATTTATATATTCAACAGGCTTTTCAGGTGATAACAACCACTGGTCATGGTAGTTTCAAAGTAGTTAACCATGTTAACATAACAGTACATGGGCCTGGCTTGGTTATAGCTCAATAAGAAACTGCACATCCAACACAACACAGTATAAATCCCAGTGGGCCTAGTAGTTTACATTTTAGCTTTCATTAGATTACATTAGAATATATTAAGTTCTTTGACCAAGAGTTAGAGGTGTGGTGATTGATTATACATTGATATAGAAAGGAAATACATAATGAAGTGAGACTGCATACACACAGGGAGGTCGTTAGCATTATTAGCATTGCTTAGCTTCCATTCCCACCTAATCTTGAAATTTTCATTAGTGACAGTCAAAACACAGATAACATTAGCAAGACAACCTATTGCCTAGTCGTAAATAATATCAATCTTCACTATATCTTTCTAAATTGAACATTATTTATCTGGAGATCCTGCAGGTCCATATAAAGTCAATGGAGTTTACCATGAAGAGGAGATGACGTCACGTGAATAAGGTCTATCGCTCACACTCAGTACGTTTTGTTGGTGGCATTAAACTGAATCAGCGCCACCTGATGCTTTGGAGTGTGAACTGCAGGAGAGTGCTGAGAAACTTTACTGTCATGTGAGTGGATCAGAGAGCATTTGCGTGCAGATCTGCAAGGCGGAAAGTTAGTGCCAAAAGTCATGTGACAGCGGTAAGATTGTGCCAAAAGTCACATGACAGCGGTAAGATTGTGCCAAAAGTCACATGACAGCGGTAAGATTGTGCCAAAAGTCACGTGACAGCAGTAAGATTGTGCCAAAACAAGTTTTTGTAGTTGTGGAATTGATGTGTTGTACTTGAAGGATATTTTTTTGTACTGGAAAGATTTTGATTTGTTCTTGAGGGGTTTTATTTTTATACTTAAAAGATTTTAATTTGTACTTGAAGTATTTTTTGTTGTAATTAAAGAAATATGTTTCTTTGTATGTGTCAAACATGCTGTATTTGGTTTCAAAGCATGATGTATTTGTTTGATCGGTACGTTTCTTATTTGCAAAACTAAATACATTAGTTTGTGAATGATGTTTTATATTTGCAAACCACATTCAGTTTGTTTGTGAATCATTGGGCGCGTGTCAAACATGATTTGTGTGTTTGTGCCGTTTTGGCATTATTCTAACTCCATATGCTGGCCCCACACACAGGGAAAGGGCATGAGGTGTTTATGGACAGCTATTATACATCACCAGCCTTAGCTCGCGAGTTAGCAGCTAAGGACACTGGAATGTGTGGGACAGTGAACTGCAACAGGAGAGGGATGCCAAGGGGCCTGACACCAGCCCAGTTGCCTCTGAGAAGGGGAGATGACCCAGTGTTCATGCGGCATGATAAACTGCTGGCTTGTGCTTGGCACGACACGAAGCGTCTCACTCTGCTGTCCACCATTCATGGCAACACATGCACTCAGAAACGTATCCACACAAAGGAAAATGTGGCTGGGTTTTCATCAAACAGAGAAACCAGTGTGCGTTGACAGTTACAACTTCATGGGAGGAGTGGATACAGCTGATCAACCAATGAAAACGTACCTCTTTCCTCACAGATGGAGGAAATGGTACAACTGTATTTTCACTGCAGTTCTGAGTGTCAGTGTGGAGCCCACATCATTTACAGCAGGTGTAGTCCTGGTCCACACAAACCACTGAAGGCCTTCATTCAGGACATTCTAACATCTTTGCTTGAGGGCTACTCCAAGAAGGAAGGCAGAAAAGGAGGAAGGCCTTCGATGCAGCAGGGAGAAACGCCACAGAGGCTCACTGAACGACACTGGCTGTGTAACACGGACGAACGTCCAGATTGCGTTGTGTGTTCAGATCGCACTCGCTCTAAAGGTCGTCGCCAGACACAATTCAGGTGCAGTCAGTGTGGAGTAGGTCTGTGTGCTGTGCCATGCAATGAAAGATACCACACACCGAAGCACCACAAGCAATGCCATCTTGATCGATCAACATCTGTGAATCTTGTCTAGCTGTATGTTATGTAACCTGTCTTGTTACATGTCTGGCCACTGCTTGTTGATGTCAGAATGTGCAAATTAGACTTGTGAATTTACTCCCATCCCAACTAATGTCATACTGAAGATTTATCCCAATTACAATCTGCATTGACCTCTGACCACTTTCAAACTACAGCTTTTTCAAATCTTGATATCAAAATTGAATATTTTCTGGAAAAAACTCTGGCGCCTAAAGGGTTAAGTTTAGGGTACCATCATTTTTTTCCAGGCCAGTTTCATTATTATTATTTTTTTTTAAATGCTTCTGTTGAACCATAAGTCAAAAGCAATGTCTGATTTTCATGAGTTAATTTACAGAACATTTTTATTTATTATTTCTTTTGTCAGTTTCAAGTTATTCCAGTGACCATTGTGGGTTTTTCCTTCTTTTACAGAAGGGTAGCAACAATTTTGTCTGTGTGTATATGTTTTCCTGAGAAAATAATTCAGTAAAACAGTTTCTGACCAAATGATTATACATCTTTTTGACAGTGGGGCCAGCTGTGGTTGTATAGGTTGGCCAATACATATTTTTTTGTTAAAAATTCCTGGGGCAGTGCTTTATGTAAATCAACAAAGTCTTACTTTAGGGGGCTGTGTATGTTTACAACAAAATTGATCATAATCTAGAAGATTCTCTCCTGAGTCAATTAAACCAACTATGGAACATATATTTTTATTAATATTTCTCCCAAACCAATCTTCATAAAACAAGGACTTGTTCAGATACAGTATACATCTGTTATTCTACAGCCAAATCTTGTGGGGAGAGAAATTGTGTACATATAACAATTTGCAATACATTTGTTTGAGGACCTCAGACAGTGAAATAGGCAATTTATCAATGTTGAAGTCCATCCTGAGAAGAAAGTTCAGACCTCCAAATTTTTGAAATAATCTATTAGGAGTATAATACCAGAAGGAGTCACTATGTTTCAACCAAGATTTTACCCAATTTGTTTTAATGGTTGCATCAAGGCAATCAAAATAATTACTTTTAAACCTCCATCCTTTACATCTTTCACCAGCTACCCTTTATCAAATAATGTGGTCTATTCCTACAAAAGGAACTCAAATTAGTTTGGTTAATAGATTTTGTCAATGTATTTGGGATGGCTCTGGAATGGGCTGGATAAATCCATCTTGATAAACATTCCATCTTTGTTGAACACATTTTTCCTAGTATTGGTATGTCTGTCTGATGTCCTGAGTTTAATTTGGATTTACACTCTTTATTTTATTTTCTATATCAAGTGATTGGCTGATGTTCTGATCCTGTGAAAGGTGAATACCTACGTATTTGATTTCTGATTCAATGGGAAGTACACATTTCTTTAACTGGAGTTTCGTGAATAGTAAATAGTTCACATTTGTTGAGGCTTTAGAGGTTTTTTTTAAATGTCAATAGTTACTGGAACTTGATGTTTATGGTGCAAGGATTTAATCTGGAAAACCAGGATTGTTGTTGATGTACTAATCTTACGAAGTACTGTGATAAGTGGCAGTCTTTGGTCTGCCAAGGGACAGGAGATGAAAATTATCTTTGGCTGTATATGTTCATTGATACACGTTGTCCTTTATAAATATGTAAACATTAACCCTCAGCTTTCAGTGACCTGCTGCGATTCCAGCTTGACAGTGGGCTATCACAGGGACTGCAACTGCAACTTTACAAACATAACAAGAATAAAAGGAGCCTAGAGAAGTGAAAAGGCACCTTTATTTGCAAACACATACAAACACCACAGCATCAAACATGCAGAGAGAAATAGGCAGGCAGAGCAAGGTTTTCAAAAACTTAAAATACATGGAGCTGATCAGAAAACAGCAAAACAGTGGAGAAAACTCCTGGCATGGGTGTAAAGCCAAGAAAACTTGCTGGAGTATCTCTTCAACATTGGAGCACATCTGCAAAAACCACAGTTGGAAACATAACATCATCATAGGCCATGGGGAATAATGTCCCCATGGCCTAACAAATTTTAACGAACTTCAAACTTTGATTGTAGAAAAATGTGCAAAAATCTCAGGTAGCAACAAATGGAATCTGATTCAGAAAAAAATAAGTTTTGATATGTTAAAAATTGAGGTCCTCCCACTCTGGAGATCATTATTTTCAAAAACTAAAGCAGATACGCAGCCTTGGCCCACCGCCTAATTGCCTCGGTCGCATTGTTTGGATCTATTGAGGGCTCCCATGATCCACCATTGCTGTCAAATAATTGGCCCTACAGAGATGACGTAACTCTCTTTTAAACGCTCTGGGTGCACCCCGCCATAAAACGGAAAAGAAGAAGAAGAGGAAGAAGAAGAGGAAGCAGCAGCAGCAGCCACTGTGAGTGACGGAGACGCTTCAGCCTCGACGCCCGGCTCTGTCTCTGTGGACGCGGACAGGAGAGAGCAGAGGGAGGCTGACAGACTGCAGGTGAGTCTTTCTCTGTTCTTCACTTCTGTCTCTCAGCACAGTTTGTTAGTCTGTGTAAAATGGCGGAGACAGAGGAGATCTGCGTCACTCTGAAGTTTACTTTCACTTTGACTCACAGGGAGCGGCTCAGAGAGACTCAGAGTAAAGAGTAAAGTTACGTAAAAGTAAAGCTCAGAGTAAAGTTAGAAAGATATTCACAGACTTTCCGGGTCAATAACTTTTCAATGAAACACCGTAGATACAAACCCGACCGCTGTTTTAATCTCTGTCCTAAAGACTGTGAGCTACAGCCTCGTTTTCAGAGAGAAGGCAAAAGCTGAAATAGCTGCTGCGACATTTCCTGTGATTGTGTCTCATACTGACCTCCAGAGCCAGAGTCTCTTTTTTCAGTCCTGTTTTGGCTTTTTAAAACCACAACTTTAGCTGCTGTGAAAACATAACAGAGAAATGATTTTTCATTTTTTTTACTCAGATCCTTTCATCAATCTCAGCCCTGATCAAAACTATTTATGTTAATTATGGATTTTAACTCTTTAAATGCCAATTTAAGAGGAGATGTCGCTGATTTGGTGAAAAAAAAACAAACACAAAATGACTGATTTTCAATATAACAAATGATCAGAGACTGGATATTTCTCACGCTCTATCACACTCTTGGATCTGTCAGAGATTAGTAAAAACATCGGCTTTGCTGTATTTATTATTTTGGCACAGCATCACATTTTAACTTTTACTCCTCATTGACTCCCATTATAACCACATTTTCTGAATGCAGCAGTGACACTGCAGTGAAACCACCTGTGAAACTGGCACTGAAAGGGTTAAAATCAATAAGTTTAAAATAAAACAAAAATAGTTCTGATCAGGACTGAGCTTGATGAAGAGACTTTGAAAACATAATTATCTGATGTGTTTTTACAGAGGCTAAAGTTTGTGGCTTTTAAACAGCCAAAACAGAACAAAGGGTAGTAAATCTGCCCACAGTGTATTTTTGACCTTTTGTAAGTTCTGACATCACAGTTTGGAAATTTATGTAGAATTAAGTTTCCTCAACAAAAAATGTTTCACTGTCTTAAATAGAGTGAAAGTTATGGTCAGTTAGTTCTAAATATCACCCCTTTGTGTCAGAAAAAAAGCCACATAGAGACTCAAGAGTTAATTAACTTGTTAGCCATACTTTGTATTATTATTTTATTAATATAAATACACCAAAAACATGACTTTCTTAAAATCAACAGCAGGGGCACATTTGACCTAATCAGTCAGTTATTTAATCAAATAAATAAATCTTGAAAATGTGTTGCTTACACAGCAGGAAAACTTCAGATGTAGTCACTGGTGACCCCAGACATCAGTGACTGTATCTTCACACAGTGCAGAGGTCAGCATCCCTTCAGACAGAGACAAACATTAGCTTGACCTTCAGGTGTTTCTACTTATAACCTCTGTTTCCAGAGAGTTAAGACATCAGCAGAAAACCTTTAAGATGTTTAACTCCAATAAGACATCAAATCAGCAAAAAGACACTGATTACAGACATGACCAGATTATGAGTGAACATAATTTGTCTCAACGGTAAATCAGACAGAAGTGAAATGAACTGTTAAAGGCTGATGGATCCTCAGTCGACCTGTCTCAGTCTGGGCTCTGTTGTAAGTTAAATATGGAAGCAGAAGGTGCTGCTTCTTCATTTTGCTGAAATGACACCCTGACATTATTTCAGCCTACTTAAGGTACGACACAGCTTCAATTCACACGTCTGTCACAGTGGAGAGAGGTTTACCACTCTGTCAAACACGACTGTATGAAAAATATTAATACGTGCTTGTTGTTCGTAAACACTGTTTGTTTGCAAATGATTGCATCCTGATCTCATGTACCTATTTAAATTGTTATGTAAGATCTTCATACCTGTTTTGCTGTCATGCACCGTCCTCCTGGCTTTAAAGTTGATCTGCTGCCGACTTTGTCTTGTTAGAGAACTAAGATCCAGAGACTTTCTGCTCACAGTGACAACATGTCAGACCACGTGGACCAGCCCTCTGCACTTTGGACTCAAACTGTAATCAAACTTTTTTTATTTTTTTTTTTTACAAAGTCAAATACATAACACAGGCTGGATGACCCCCGTTATATGAAAAAAAATTCATTAACCTAGGTTATGTTTTCAGTGGTTTCATGTCCATCTTTGTATAGCATTGCTATGTGCCTGCTGAAACTGTCCATTTCTTTAAAGTGTCTTTTCAGTGCTTTTTTTTTCTCGATTTTGTCACTGATTTTTTTTTTTTTTTGAGACATGAGACAAAACATAAGATACTTCAGACCAGCAGTAATAGACAAGGAAAAATAATAAAGAAACAAATAAACAAAAAGATTAAGAAATAAAATCAAGAACGAACAACACATATAATAAATGGGGTAATTGCATTTCAACCTGCAACCATTTGCAGATGTTTGCTGTAACTATATCTGCAGTCATATTTAATAATAAGTTTCTTTGTAAGTTGTTAAAAAAGTCCTGAACATAGCTTAGTATCCTCACACTTTCCGATCAACCTCCAACCAGTGTAGTGCCACAATGGCCGGCTGGTCGGCTTCTAACGAAAGAGAGGCAGCTGCCTCTGGAAGTCAGTATCAAGTGCCACACTCACCGGCAGCTACCACGGCAGCTCAGGCTGCCACCAGAAGTGCCGCTGCAGGTCCGTGTAGCTGCTGTGGCCTCTGTGGCTGCCACCAGAGTTTGCCCCTGCTGGGTTTTCCTCCAAAGGAGCCAGACAACTTCACTTGGTCTCAATACTCTGCCGGTGATGGCCCAGCAGCTCAGGGACTGTCAGAAAGTTACCATAGTGAAGGAATGGTGTGAAAGAAAATTCAATAACTTCACCATAAAGAGATGTAATGTCTTCAAAATCACAGCACACAGAAATGACCTTAGGTTATTCATACTACATCTTCATATTTAAAAAAAATGAATTAAAATACTTTACAGGATTTTTTGATTGGAAAATAAAACCAGTGCCATCAAAGTGATGAGATCTACCAACAAAATGATGAGGATGAAAACTCAAGGTTTGCAGGGTGTGTTGTCATCCTCTTCTTCTTTAATTTATTTGTATTGTGTTTTTATTTCTTTTTTTATGACAATCAAATGGATTAATGTATTATTCCAAAATTATTTTGTATTGACTATTGTGCTCCTTTAAGGTGACTAAAAAAAAGAAGAAAAAAGAGAATTATGTGATGGAAAAATGATCAAATCAATGTGTAACTGGTCAAATAAGACAAGATGATAAATGAGAATTAATTAATATGACATGAATGTAGTTACTAATTCCTGAAAACATTGGTATGAAAGGATAATTATAAAAATGATCTGAAAGTAAGTTAAATTGCTTACAATTTCTTTTATTGTAATCATTACCAATTAATTAACATACTTCAATACAGAAAAAAATCATCAATTAAATTAAAAGATATTTTTTAAATGTAAGTGCTGTAGAATTAACTAGAGGAGTTGTTTGATCATCAGGGTGAGTTTTCGTCGTCAAAAAATCACAAGTTAAATTAAAACTTATGTCTCAACAAAAAGAGTTACAGTACAAATCAGAGGAGACGTGTGATCATCAGGGTGTGTTTGGTGCCACTACAGTGGCAGCGCTCCAGTGGCATATTCATATAGTCCATAATATAATTCTCTGAAGAGCTACCAATTCGAAATTTTACACAATCCCTGATTTGTAAATATCTCCAAAAGTGTTGTTTCCCTTCAAGTTTAAATTGATTAATTAATTCCTCATAGGACATAAATTGTCCATTTTTGTATAGATCTCCTATTGTACATATACCTCTGGAATGCCACTGCTTCCAGTACACTGACTCTTTACCAGTATGAATGGCAGTATTAAACCATAATGACACATATGGCTGTACACAGAGTGACAACCTATACATTTGGTGTATTTTGACCCATACTTCCTTGGAGTGGACTAGCACTGGATTTGTTATGTCTCTGCGCTGAGACAATGTCTCCTTTGTACTAAATGGTAAACATAACTCATTCTCAATATCCATCCAGTCGAGCCTGTCGTCTGTCGGTTTCCAATATTTGGCCAATTTAGCCATTTCAAAAGATATGAAATATAACCTTAGGTCTGGTAAACCTAATCCCCCCTTTTCCTTAGGAGAACAAAGTTTGCTTAGTTTGGTCCGAGGTTTTTCCCTTCCCATAAAAATTGTTTTACCACATCATTATATTTCTTAAAAATAGCAGGTGGTATCGTGATTGGCGACATCATCGCTAAATAATTAAATTGAGGAACTATCTTCATTTTAATAATATTGATTTTTCCTCATAACGAAAGTTTAATCTTTACCCACTTCTCCAGATTGGTTTTAATTTTTTGTAACAAAGGATCAAAGTTTAACCAAGGAAGCTCTCCCAAATCTTGACTGAGTTTAACACCAAGATACTTGATGCCTTTAGGTGCCCACTTGCATTTAAAATTTTCCACCATGTAAGGGAGGCATAATGGAGTCAAAGGCATTGCCTCCGATTTTTTTCCAATTAATTGTGTAACCTGACAGTTCAGAGTAGGACTGGATAGTTTCCATCAAGTATGGCAGAGATGTCTCAGGGTCTGTCACCACAGCTAGGATATCATCTGCAAATAACAACAGTTTGTGTTGTTGGCCACCACATTCAACTCCTCTGATTCCTCTATTCTTCCTAATACTGACAGCTAAAGTTTCCAAAAAGAGTTATGAACAATAGAGTCCTTAAAGAGCACCCTTGACGGGTCCCTCTAGAAAGGCAGACAAAGGGTGCTATTACACCGTTGGTTATTACTGCTGCTTTTAGTTCCTTATATAATATCTTTACCCAGTGAAAAAAGCAGGGACCAAAACCAAAATTTGATAGAGTAGAAAAGATAAAGCCCCGTTCGACCTTATTGAACGCCTTCTCTGCGTCTAGGGAGATGGCAGCTATGGGAACATTTTTAGATTGGGCGAGCCACGTTAAATGTATTAATTTCCTCATGTTATCTGTGGAAGATCTATTCTTCATGAAGCCTGCTTGGTTTCCATGTATAATAATAGGTAAGACCTGTTTAAGACGCATAGCCAACACTTTGGTCAGTATTTTACAGTCCACATTAAGCAAGCTGATTGGTCTAAAATTAGCCGGGTCTGTTATGTCTCTATCCTTCTTGGAATAAGAGATATTAAGGCTTCATTAAATGTTGGTGCTATCTGACCTTTCACAAAAGCCTCCTGGTACACCCTCACTAATACTGGGGCAGGAATGTCTATATATTCTTTATAATACTCTGCAGGAAATCCATCATTACCTGGTGACTTCCCAGTATTCATCAGTGATACAGCTTTCCTAATTTCCCCTTCAGTTATAGGTGTCTCTAACTTCTTTGCTTGATCTATGTCGAGTTTAGGCATATCAAGATTCGAGGAAAACAATTCTGTTCCCTTTGGTTGTCATTACAAGATCCTGTTGATGTATATAGTTTCTTATAATACTGTTGAAATGTCTTGTTTATGTCTGTTGCTGAGGTTACCAATTTATCCCCTTGTTTAATCGCTGAGGTTATGCTTGAGGAGTCTTTTCCTTTCACTTGTCTGGCTAATATCTTCCCGGTTTTCCCCCACCTTCATAGAAATTAGTTTTTAATCTATATAAGGAGTATTCTGCTTTTTTATGATAGATTTCATGTAACTGACACTTAAGCTTACAAAGTTCCTGATATTTAGATTCTGAAAATGTTTGTACCAAATCATTTTCCTTTAATTTAATTTGACCTTCTAGTTTCTTAATCTTATTTAGTCTTTCTTTTTTCTTCAGAGGTGAATTAGCTATCTGTTTTCCTCTTATATAGGCTTTTGAGGCTTCTCAAACTGTTGCAATATTCTCTGTACTGCCCATATTTAGTTCAAAGAAAGATTTCAGATCTTCACCTAACAATGTCCTAAAGCCTTTATCTTGTAGTAAGGATGTATTCATTCTCCATCTAGTACTCTTACCCCTATCTGATCCTGCTGTCATACATAATTCTACCGCTGCATTATCTGTAATAGCAATAGATCGTATATTGCAACTAATTAATCAAGGGGCTTGCAATTAAAAAGATATCTTTTCTGGAGTATGATCTATGGCAATGGGAAAAAAAAACGGATGTTCCCTCTCTCTGGGATTAATGAGTCCTCAGACATCTACAAGTGCCATGTCCTCTTGTAGCATGTGTATTGCTTCCCTGTCTTTAGTCATCAGTGGGCCCTTAAACCGACCTTTATCTAAAATAGGGTCCATCACTTGATTGAAGTCTCCTGTCAGTATTATTTGCCCCTCCATTTCTCCGAGAACCTTATTCACCTCATGAAAAAAGTGTGGGTCTCCTTTATTTGGTGCAAATGTTGCCCAGTATCACCTGTAGACCCTCTATTATTGCCTGCACACATATCATTCGTCCCTCTGAGTCTTTAACCTCTTTAAGCAACACAAAATGTATGTTTCTATTGACCAGAATCATTACCCCATTATGTGAACTTGAAAGTGACCTATCCCGTTTTAAATTTTTCTGCTTTCCCCTTATTTAGGTGGGTTTCCTGTATGAAAGCTACATCTGCCCTATTAGTCTTCAAATATGATAGAACTTTACGCCTTTTGACTGGATTCCCACTTCCATTAATATTCCAAGACACAAACTTAATACATCTCCATGTCATATTTGTTCTGTTTTTTCTCCATAACCATGTCTACAACACTGTGCATGTTCATGTCCACACCTACTTATATCATTCTTTTAAGTCCTGTGCTTTGCAAAACATGAACACATAAACTGGAAGAAGAACATTTCCAAGAATAACTAAGCAAAACAAAAATTCAAGCCAGACAACGCCTGACAGTCCTGAAGCTATCCTGTGCAGCTTTAAATGTCCAAAACAAACATAAACAAAAACTTATCTGGTCCGTGGGTTACCGCTCCTCCCGTCTGTGTTCCCTCGGTGGCAGCAGTGGAGCTCCCCCCAACATAATCTTCATAACTTGTGTCTATGGGCTCTTGAATACAAACATTCATCAGCTCTGCTCCCTGGTTGGATATTCAGCCTTCATCCTGGTCGTTGTCTCTGATGTATTTGTCCGCCGCCTTTGCTGTGGTGAAACTCGTGTTTTTTCCCTGCCACTTAAACCGCAGTGTGGCCGGGTAGGCCAGTGTGTACTTCACCTCCATCTCTTAAAGCTTGCGCTTTACCGATTTGAAGGATTTCCTCTTTTCCGCCAACTCTTTCGTCATATCAGGGAATACTGACATCATTCCCATACGAAGCCTCGTTTTTCTTTAGCCGTATTTATCACTTTATCTCTCGCAGACTGTCTCAGGAACCTGATGAGCACTGGTCTCGGCGGTCGTTCGGGGTCTGGCATAGGTGCGAGCAGCCAATGTACTCGCTCAATTTCAAACTCTGCAGCTTCAGCCCGAACCCACAGTCCCTCTTCTAAAAGTTTTTGGACACATCTCAACAATGTCCCATTGGTCCCAAATGTCTCCTTCAAACCTACCAGCCTCACGTTGGTCCTTTTGCTGTGATTTTCCATAGCTTGAATGCGCACCCACATTGCCTCCATTAGCTTACTTTTCTTATCCTCGTCAGTGAGAGACCGCTCTGTAGCTTCCTCTAGGCGCATGATACGTGTCTCAGCTTCTGACAATCTCTCCTGCATAGCCGTCACTGTTGTTTTCAACTCAGTTGTTGTCTCCTTAATAGTCGAGACATCCATCACGACGCTCAACGATGTGGTGCTCATTTTAGCAATTTCTGTGAACAAACTGTGGAGGGAGGGAGGTGGGTCACCTGCCGAGTTCTCCTCTTCACACTGGGGACTTTTCCGGGTCGACATGCAGCCTGTACTTTTAAAGTACTTCGACGACGACATTTCACCTATTTTCTGTTGCTTCCTTTCAATAAAACAACACAAACACTATACTCTTCAGGACAGAGATAGATCTTAATCAAATGCGGGCCTCTGTTTTAAAATAATTTGCGACTTTACATGTCGGGGAGCGGAGAGTCCTTAGACAGCCGCCATCTTAGAATAGAATAGAATAAACCTTTATTCGTCCCACAAGGGGAAATTTGCAATGTTACAGCAGCAAAGGGGACAGCGTTGATAAAGAATAAGTATAAAAATTGTATCAAAATAGCATGAAAAATAGCAGTATGTACATTATTCTACCAATATAAATATAAAAAAGGGCTTGAATACAGAAACTAAAAAGCAAATCCCAGAAGGATTATTTACACATTCACAAAGTAATTGCACATGAATGTAAGTGATTGCACATGGATGAATTGCACATTGTCAAGAGAGTTAGCACAGTAGAGAGTTCGCCGTACCCACGTGACTCCTCTTTTCTTTTTTCTAACCTAGTGTGTAGGGCTTTAAAAGAGGTGATGTGCAACATGGGAGCAATCCATGGAAGAGAGAGAAAAAAAAACTATACTATTGTAACAACCAGTAACTGCATTAATAATAATAATAATTAGAGTAACAATAACAATAATAGTAATAATAATAATGATAAAAGTAGTAAAATTAATTATAACAGTGGCAACATCAGCCTCAATTACAGTGAAATTAAGTTAAATTGTACTATAAATGCTTATATAAAAACAAACATAAAATTGTAATAACAACAACAACACCAATATTAATAGTTTGTTATAAAAGGGGCAAGAATTGGTAAACCATAGCAGCTGCAGTAATAATGATAGTAATGGTACTGGTGATAAATAAATATATCATAGGAAAAAGAATCAAAAAAGGATAAAAGAGTAATAAAAATAAAAATTGGGTGATGTATTAATGAGGAGAGGAGGAACAACAACAGCATTAGTGACAAGTGATATGACGGTAGAGGAATAGGGGGGTCGTCATTGGTGTGGTAATAGTAATAGTAATTCTTTTTTATCATCATCATCACTGTCAGTGTAGTTTGTGTTAATTATGGGTGTTGTGTATTATGTATTATGTTCTTTAAGAAAGAAAGACATATGGAATGGCATATTAATGAATGTATAAATCAATTAATTGTATATTTTTATAGAGAAACAGTTGGATTGTTCATTTAACCACACACACACACACACACACACACACACACACACACACACAATCATGACCCTTCTGTACACACTAATAATACAAGAATTTCTTCATATTTTTGTTTTTGTGTGAGTATATTTAATGTAACTGTTTCAGGCACAGGCACACGTAGAACACAAACTCAAACCAGACATCTCCTATAACCTGCTGACATGTGTATTAAACTTTGAGCAGTTTTTTTACTCAGTTGTGTTTGAATAAAACTAAAACACGTGATCTGCTTTTTAATTTTAATACTGCTCCGGTTATTGTGACCTTAGGCTGCACAAAATACGGGCATAGATGCTCACTCTGCATTCACTCCAGTTGGCTCAGGTGCTGGTCTGGAGTGAGGAGACCCATCCAATATGGCGGAAAGTAATGAGACATCTACATATATTATGTCAATCTAGTCCACTTTATAATCCACAGAGAGCTCTGCTTGGTTAAAGTCCACTCCACAGTTTTCCTGCCTCCTCCAACTCATTCCACTTTTCCAAGTTCAGAGCTGTTAAAGCTGAATCAGACTTTAAAGAAAAGAGTTCAGCCTGTTGAATTTAGATGTCAGGGGCCCTCATCCTGTCGTAGATGTAAACAGTGATAGTTTGAGTTCTTGTAACAGCAGTGATTATAATGAGAATTAGAGGGGCCTACTCCTTCACACACCACCCACCCCTCCCCCACATATATGTTTTACTGTTACAGATTACTGTATGAACTGCAGCCTGTGGAAATCCCTGTAGTTTATCCAGGATGGACACACAAATGTTCAGGTTGTGATCAGAGACTGCAGCTGTTGATCACAGCCTCTGTGGCTGTGCCTGATCTGCTGCACAGGATTGACTGATGTTTGCAGGAACGCTCTCCTGAGCGAGCAGTGACGTTATCAGAGGTAAATAACACACACTGCAGCAGGAATGGAGAGGAACAGAAGTGCTCTCTTCTTGGTAGGTTAGCCCTGGCTACACCCCCTATGCAGCCACATGCTTCCTGTGTTGGGTCGATGTTTTTCTGCAGGTTCTGCACGCTCTGAACTAAGAGTGACTCTTTAAAAGCTGCAGCCTGAATTTAAGAGGATCTTTGACACAAACTGAGCCCAAACAGTAAAGAAATGAGCCAGACTAAAAGTCTAAACCTTCTAGAGAACATGTTTATGACATTATTAAATGCTGAGGAGTTTGTCAACTTCCTGAGTTTATTTAAAGCTCTAAGGCTTTTATGTGCTAAAGCTTTGGACTCTGCATGTTGTGTCACTTTTAGATGCTTCCTCTTTAAGTTTAAATGTGTGATGCTGTTTTTTCAGTTTGGTGTTGAACACTGACACATTATTTCTATATGATGCAGGTTTAAGTTTGAAGGAAGTGCTTATTACATGACCAAATAATGTGCAACAGAGTTTTAAGTGTATACAGATGTACAGCCATGTATTCTGAAAAAAAATGAGGGGAAAGGGGGCAAAAAAAATATTTAGAATTTTTAGACAGCTAAAGTGTGAAAACCACGAGCCCTGTCGCACTAAAAAGTACAAGCATAAGTCACCACCTCCACCAATAAATCTGTATAATTTAGATCAACACTTTTAGAAAATTTGGGTGAAATGTACACATGTACATATTTAATGGAACTGTGGATCATTTACAGAATCAATTTGATCATGAAGTCATGAACTTATCCATAGGAATTTATATATATATATATATATATATATATATATATATATATATATATGTATATATATATATATATATATATATATATATATATATATATATATATATATATATATATATATATATATATATATGTATATATATATATTTTTTCTATTCCCCAATAATGTCTAGCTTTTTATCTTGACTTTGTCACTGTAAGAATGTGTCATGCGAAATCTACATTTTAGAAAGCTTAACATTATTTTTAAATAGATAGTGAATAAAACTCAGAGGTTTTGTAAAATAAGATTATGTTATTTCAAGTTTTAAAACATCAATAAATATACTGTTGGTATCTTTAAAGTGCCTTTGATAGCAGTTCCTACAGATGTGATTGATTATTAAAAGTCTGCAGGATGTTTAGGATGTTGTCCTCTCTCTGTGAGATCAACAACTGCAAACAAACAGCATTAAATACAGAATGAGACAGTGACTTTTTAGTGCCATCAACTAGACCTCATGTCCTGTCCTCTCTAACATCACTGATCTGACTGTAACAGTCTCTCTGAACAGCCTAATTTTGTCTTTTCGGTCATTATTTAATTTCACTATCTAATGTCAGATTGCAGGAACACCTGATTCTACGCAGACGCCAAACTGTTTACATTTATTTGATAGAGAGGATGAGACGGAGGACGATGATGCATGGACATTACTGTCACTGTACAGCTGTTTATTTGAGACTGCACCAGTCTTTATTAGAGATTATAGAGATCTTTACACTTTTTGGAAGGTAAACAAATTATTTTAGGACCGATGTGTTAATTTTCACCAAATCTTCCCATGCGTAATCGGCATCCCTTCATTATCCATTTTTGCTCGTCCTCTCCCTTTCTGAAGAATAATCCATGAAAGAAATTAAATTACTGCAGAAACACCAGTCTGTGCTGATCCGTTTCTGTCTGACAACAGGATTTATGTTTGCTGGGCTGATTTTAGAAACAGAAACATTTATTCATTTTCTATACTGACTATCCCTTTCGGGGTTGCGGGGGGCTGGAGCCTATCCCAGCTGTCATTGGGCGAGAGGTGGGGTACACCCTGAACCGGTCACCAGTCGATTGCAGGGCAACGTATAGAGACAGACAACCACTCACGCTCACACCATACCTAAGGGCAATTTAGAGTGACCAACTAACCTAATGAGCATGTTTTTGGTCTGTGGGAGGAAGCCGGGAGTGCCCGGAGAGAACCCAGGCATGCACGGGAAGAACATGCAAACTTCACACAGAAAGGCCCTGCCGGACCCGGGAATCGAACCGGGGACCTTCTTGCTGTGAGGCACGTGCACTACCTGCTGCGCCACCGTGCCGCCCAGAAACAGAAACAGAAATGAAAAAAACCTCAGTGCTGGACATGCAGTGCACGCTGCAGCGGAGTCTTTTAATTGTACCAATCATGAACAGTTCACAGTCAAACAGGTGTGGGAACAGAAAACTGATGAGATCACAATAGGAGGAATAGGAGGCCCCCCCTAGAGGTCAGAGTTCCCCAGGCACCGACCCAATTGATTGCAAACATCAATTATTACAGACAAACAGCCATGTGTGAACAGCCATGAAATATTTTGGATTAAAATAATAATAATGATGATTATTATAATGTCATCATTTTGTCTCTAGACTTTATTATTTGTAAGGACAGCAGAGCTCAGATATGTCTGGTGAATCGTGCTATAAAAATTAACCCAAAATATAATAATTAAAATACTTATAATATCAGTAATAATGATAATAATACAGGGCTGTATGTTAACTTTTTTGTCCATAGCACTGGTGCTACAGGGGTTGACAATCTTGTAGCATAAGACAAAAACTTGTGGCACAGTATATAATATCTAAAGAAACAGGATGTATGACTTCCCAGGAGGTCCCCAGGAAAAGGGGAGTCTTTTATTTTCTCTATAAGTCCATCCATAAATACCACAGTAACAGAATGTATGGCTATTCTGGTCATGGGATTCATGCATTTTTTGTAATAAAACATCTAAAGACAAAAATCTTAAAAGATGGGGGTTTGTGGTCTAATTTGTGTCAGTTTAGGGTCCTTGACATGAAAAAGTCTGAGAGCCACTGCTCTAAATGTTACTGTCTCTCTCCTCAGTGTCTTTGACTAAGATGATGTTATTCTTAAAATGCTATATCTTGTATTTCAAGTTATACTAGCCTATTATTTTGCAGTTCATCTTTTTAGTTGTATTTCATTTTATTGGAAATATAGCCTGATAACAGTTATGACAAATGTCTGTAGGCCTTATAAATGCTCTTACACATAATAATTGAATTGTAGTTGGAATCATCCTCTAGAGCAGGGGTCTGTAACCTTTTAATCAAAAGAGCCATTTTCCCCCCTAAAAAAATCTGTCTGGAGCCACAAACACATCTGAACCTTAAAATGACGACAGCAGCACCTGCTGACTCTCCATAATCATAACAACATCAGATCTATAAGAAAACTGCTTTATCACCCAACATGGCTGCTCTACAATGGGTCATGTACTTTTGTTGGTTTAACTTGGCATTATTGTTATACCATATTATATTGCAACAATTAATTTAGAGCTAAAATGACAACAATGGTGTGTTTATCAGGCTTGTCAACAAAAATAACAGTCAATTAATATTAACCTGTGTTATTTCTGTTATTATTTTGCCATTGTTGTTACTCAGTTTTTTTCCACAGGATCAGGTTTTACTTGCAGTAGAGAAATCATAAATATTTGACATCATCAGGTCAGACAGGGTCAGAGGGTCTTCCCCTGACATTTTTACTTGAATCATTTCTTTCCTGCATTCTGATCATTTTTATGCACAATTTTATGAAAATCATGAGGTAGTCTTGTGATCTCTGAGGTGCTTTTGGAAATCTCATCAGTGTTTTACAAGCTTATCCCACATAATTAATCAATTTTTAGTTTCATGTCAATCTTGATGTCTTATAAAAAAAATATGAACATATAACAGAGGAACTCACACACCTGAGTTTGTAGTTACTGAATGAGAGAGAAAGTGAGGGGGAGAGAGGCTGACAGCTATCACAGCAGACATGGTAATAAAAAAGATATCCACCTGAAATCTTTGTGTGAAAGCCACACTTCAGGGCGCAGATGGCCTAGTGGTTTAGGTCGTGCCCCATGAGGTTTGCCCTCAAGCAGGTGGCCTGGGTACACATCCCACCTGTAGCCTGTTTACTCCATGTCAATCCCCCTACTCTCACCCCATTTCCTACTCTATCCACTGTACTCTCTCCTCTGAGCTGCTGCAGGTCACACAGAGGTCATGGGAAATGCACATGAGTTAAGTTAACGGCCTAAAAAACTAAGAAATAATCATTTAATGGAAAAAAGTGCACGATGTTTGCAGATAGTGCTAAAACATGCAGAAATAACAAAAGTCAATTAGAGTTTAATGAAGTCAAAGAACGATTTTTTTGCTCTTCTGTCCTCTGAGTTCAGAGAGACCCTGGCGAGGGGCAGAAGAGCCACATGCAGCTCCAGAGACATGGGTTATTGACCCCTGCACTATCTGTGCATCTTCGTTTCTGTCCGCTTTTCTGGTGTGCGATATGTAGTCTTAAGCCAGGCAAAGAACAAAATTATAAACTATGACTACCATACTGCATTTGAGGAGGAGCTGCTGATGAAAATAACGCGCACACACACACAAACATATACAGCGGCTCTTTGGCTCTCATCGAACCGGTGCTATGAGACACAAAAAATAGTAGCACAGGATGATTTTCTTGTAGCATTTATGACTTACATGTCGCACTGTACAGCCCTGTAATAGTAGTAATAATAACCAGGGCTTCAAGCAGCACTGACGGTCCCTCACACTCATTCAGACCTCGGCCTCAGCTGGCCTCAGCATGAGGCTCACGTCAAACGCGCAGCACAGCGACAAAATGCCTCTGCCTCGTGGCTGTTTTTGGGAACAAATATAACATGGTGAAACAGCTGGAGCCCCTCTTTACTGTATTTTCTGGTTCATGCTGATATGACGGAGATGAGTCTGCGACTAACGATTATTCCTCTGATCGATTCTCTGCTGATGAATTTTCCTTTTCATGAAGCGGATCAGAAATAAATGCTGACATCCCTTTTTATCTAAACCAGTAAACACACAGTCGAGGAGCCCTGAGATGTTAAAACAACACGAAACTGTATTTTTGAAGTGACCTTTGAACCCTGAATGTGTGAAAGCCAAACACACACACAACCAGACTGACCAACACAGACGTGTGTTACAGACTGTTGCTTTAATCCAACTCTCTCACACACACCTTCACTGCTCAGTGTTAGACTGACCTTCTGTAGGATCAGGAGTGAAGACTGGATTATTATGGGATGGATTACTTTCATCATACAGCAGCACTTTAATCACCACCCTGACATATTTTTAACAATGACACCGTGCTGAAAATCTCTGTTTCATATTTATAAGATGAAGCCTCGGCACTGAGAGGTCAGTGATACTATGAACATCCAGGTTTAAGACACTTGCTGATTGGTCAGACCATCTAGAGCTTGGTAGAGCTTGTCACACACATCCAGACGCTCTGCAGCAGAGTCACACAGTTTATGTCTGTGCAGCTTGTGTTTTTGGTGATTATTGTGGTTTTCAGTGTTTGACAGCCCAGCGTTCAGTTTTGATCCTGTTACATCTGGACATGAAATCAGAACGTCAGTGTCGTTGGAGTTTAGGCTCAGAAAAGAAACAGTTGTGACAAACTAAACAGCTTTTAGATCTTTGATTGGAGAAGCTTTGGTTTTCAAATGTCATTGATATAGGGCTGGGTGATATGGACTTATAATAAAATCCCTGATGTTTTTTTCACAAAACTTGATTCATGATTTAAATTGTTTAAGAAAAAACCTCATAGAGACACAGAAACTGTATAAAACAAGTTTTGCCCCAGTGTTATCAACATATATTTATAAACTAAACTGAATTCACCTCTTATACTTAAAGTACATGCTGTCAAATTTTAGTTTTGTAGTTTGGGTGTAGGCAGGCTGGTCTACATAAAGCTGCACTATTTTCACAGAATAACACAAAATAAAGACTTAAAATTTAACATGGCCTGCCATCATAAAACAGTGTTGATTTTCAGTTTTCATATTTTCAAACAGTGCCACAGCTTACAGGTGGAGTGAGGACAAGTCAAGGGAAAACTTGATTTCTGTATTTTTGTTGAAGGGAGGAAATCAGAAAAAAGTCCAAAATAAGTGAGATTTATTAAACACAAAAACTTAAAGAAAACCACAAGAGAAAAGTGTTACTCAGTTTCAAGTTAAGATGTTCAACCAAACAAAAAAGATCTCTATATGAAGGAGAAGATGTCTTTAAAACATTTGTCTTCTAGATCAGTGGTTCTGGACTGGTCCGGCTTCAGGACCCACCATCACCCCTTACTAACAAGCTGTGACCCAAATCGAGGATAATTTTCAACTTCTCAAATGTATTTCATGAAAAAATGCTGCAGTTTGGACCTGAGATAATACAGGATATCACAGTATGACAACCAAAAATAAGTTTAATGATAAACCACAATGACCAGCAGGTGGCGATGCTAGAGAGGGAAATATTCCCTTTACACTCAATTATCTGCATTTTAATTAAAACCATAAAGAGCTTCTGAGGACACAAGGTTTAAGAGTTCAGGTCTAACTGTAGCTGTGATCACCCTGCATCAGTGGACACACACTGAACAGCTCTGTGTTAATAATATTCAATCAGCAGCTCTAAATGATCATTGATCATGAGGCCGTCACAACACAAACACTTCAGTAACTTCAGCCTTTTTAACAGACTCCACAGAGCTTTAGAGCACAAACATGAAATAAAAATAGTCCAGCTACAGAGAAGTCTTTCCAAAAAGACTCAAAAACATGGAGCTGTAGCTGAGTCCCTGCTCACTGAATAACAAACACTGTAAACGTTTGTCAATCAGCATCACAGAGTTTATCACCACCTATTGTTCAGGAGTTTGAACAGACGGCGCTCCACTGCATGAAAAATCCCCTTCAAAATAAAAGCACAGGATTTTTCTTAACATTTCTTTTGTTCGGGCGTTGGCCTGCGACCCACTTTTGGGTCACGACCCTCCGGTTGAGAATCACTGTTCTGATGATCACTGTGAGCTTGAGCCTGGTCAGGTTCTTGTCTCTGCGTCCACACCAAACAGACTCCTTCTTTGCTCTCCTGGCTGCTCGGCTCGATTGTAGAGCTGATTCAGCTGCTGCAGGTGCTCGACACGACAGGAGCTAATGGGTCAGACCTGCAGGAGAGGAAGAGGAGAGAGAAGAGAGAGAGGACACGGACAAAAAGAAACCACGCTCTGTAACAAGGACATACAGGACAGTAGGTCGAGGAAATACTGAAGGTTTGAAGAGTCTTACTCTTCACCAAAACTGAAGTCAACTGTCTGTAAATCTACAGTGAAGCTGCTCAGATATCAACATTCTGAATGTCTAAAATTAGCTCTGAATCAATGAATAATCAAAATACTTGGCTTCCTTTAGTTTGACGATATGGGTCTAACAGGGTTTTTGTAGATCTGAAACATGCTGACAAAATTACAGAATCTGAGGTTAAATGTACTGCTGGGGCCACGATAAGGCCCATAAATGAAAACAGAAAACAGTGACTAATATTTACCTCTGAACATCCCCACCAACAAAAGTCATATCAACAACTATTCTATCATCAGCTGGTAGTATTTCTACCATGTTTCAAGTCTTAACAAACAGATTTTTGATTTTTCTGTTTTTAGTTTTCCTTGAACAGTCCTTTTGAAATCATCTATCCAAACAATTTAAAATGGCTGACTTCCTGTTTCATTTATGATGTGGGTCCAAACCTTTTTTTCTTGTTTCTCCCTCAAAAAAAAATATTAAAACTGTAATTTAACATTTGAGGCAAAGACGGGAACTAAAAAGTAAATCAAAGGTTTTTGTGAAAGTGAGATTTTTTCTTTGACTGTAATAGAGCTGCAACAACAATTGATATAGTGAATTATTCTGGATAATTAAGTCTTGTTAACAAATGTGTTGATGGATTCATGGTGTTACATGATTATTATTACATTATTTGCTCACAGACTGTAGAGGAGTGTTGGGCAGCAGTCAGTCGGCTCACGTTGTTTGTCTGGTTCACATGAAGTAAATTTTTTCACCCTTTTTTGACGAGAAATAAAAGTAAACAATTCTGGCAAGTATTTGTCATTATTATGTTATAAATGCTTAAACAGTGTGTAATTGAACAGATTTGAACTTCAAACAGAATTCTCTTCATAAACAATTGTAAATGAACATGTTCAAGTTTTGAGATGACCAAAAATAAACTTCACCCATTTTACATCCACTCACACATTTTGTTTGTTAGTTAGTTTGTTAGTGTTCATGTTACAGCTCATTATATCAGACCATGTCCAGGCGCTTGTTTACTGACGATAGACCCTGAAGCAGTTAGCCCCCTTCATGACTCTCCTCTGGCCTCCCCTCTCCCTGGCAGATCTCCTCCACATTTCCTCATCCAATATTTCTAAATTATGATAGATGAGATCCATAAAACAAGAATTATGATGGAAAAAGACAATCAATTAGGAAATACAGTAAAACACGGCAAATAAAAACAAAAGAATGGCAAGAACACACTCCAGAATGATACTAATGCTATTATTGACACCATTTATACATTATTTACACAGAAAATATTGATAAAACACCTATAAGTCACTCAGGTATGGCTCTCTGAATCTTCTCACTCTCTCCGGCTCAGTCAGCTCACTTACTCGAGGAGTCACAGCAGTTTTAATCACGTACGTCTTTTTCTTTTGCCGGCAACAGCTTCGTGTTTAGGCAGGGTGTCCGTCTTCAGTCAGTTTCCCTTTGGCATCCTTGAAAAATCCAAACTTTGATTGGGAAAAAGCCTCTGGTATAGTGTCTGTGTGGGCACCAACCGCTGTGGCCATACTTCCACTTTCAGAGGCCAAACATTGCAAACTGCGCACGTGCGCTTCTGTCTGAGGCACCGCGGCTGCTTTACCGAGGGGCAGGCACACAGTTCTGCCTTTTCCAGGCAATGAGCAGCATCACTGTGACTTATTGACACAGTGTGGCGATCAAACCCGGTTTACCGGAAGTAAAACAGGAAACGGTAAAACTAACCGTCAGGAATTTTGCAGCAGTTTACCATTTTAATGGTAACCATAACAACCCTACTCATGACCAGGAATTATTGATCAATATTGTCCAAAAAATAACAAAGTAAAGATGAGACGCTGTGTGTCGTGGAGACTGAACGTCTGAGTCCAGCTCTTCAGAGAAAATGATCATCAGCAACATTTAACAAGAACTGTGCAGCCTTAGTGAGTTCTTCATCTGAAAGATCTGTATTTATTATAGGCCGAGTCATTCTTCAGATAATTTTAACAATCCAGCACCAAAAATTCAACAGTTTATGGTTCAAGGCTTCTTATTCTCTTTATTAAGTGAAGGATTGTAGAAATGAACAGGAAGAAAGAAGTGATGTCTCTAAAATCCTCTTCAGTTCTACAAACAGACCAGAGTCAGAACAAACTGTCAGAAGTTTAGTCTGACCTGAGGAGCTGAGATGTGAGGTTTGACTTTCTCCATCCAGAACATTCCTCTGTTTGAGTCTCATCTGCTCCTCTTCTCTGTCCACAGGTTGATTTACCTGCATGCACCTCAGATATTGTCCTCTGGACCACCTCAGAACCAGAAGATGGAGGATCAAGACTGCAAAGAGAAGGACGGAGCAAAGTCCCCCCAGTCCAGAGCTGTCTCTGTGAAGAGTGACTGGTCTAAAGCCTTCAATCCGGACATAAGTGATGAACCAGGACCAGGACCAAAGTCCCTCCAGTCCAGTGCTGTCTCAATGAAGAGTGGCTGGTCTAAAGACTTCAATCCAGACTTCAGTGATGAAACAGGACCAGGACCAAAGTCCCCCCTGTCCAGTGCTCTCTCTATGAAGAGTGGCTGGTCTAAAGACTTCAATCCAGACTTCAGTGATGAAACAGGACCAGGACCAAAGTCCCCCCTGTCCAGTGCTCTCTCTATGAAGAGTGACTGGTCTAAAGACTTCAATCCAGACTTCAGTAATGAACCAGGACCCTCAGATTCACGGTAAGAGAACTTCTTTAAACCAGCAGACTGTTCAGATCCTGAACTTCATGTTCAAAGATCAAGAGTTGTCACTGTACCAGAATATTTAGAGGATATTTGAGACCTCTTTGAGATCGTAAACCTCAGAACTCTTCTCTCATCCAGTCCATCAGAGTCTGATAGATGGTTTGTGTCTCAGGGGAGGGGCCTGAAGTTCTCCATAGTTTCCATGAAGCTGGGGGTTGACATAGACCAGGTTCAGAAAATGTCCCTCATCAAAGGTCCAGAGCTTCATGATGTCTGACTTATGATCTAACAAAGTCAAATTTATGACACTAAATAAGCTCACACACACACATATCTGTCCATCCATTAGGACACAGAAACACACTCAGCCCTCGGTTCAGTTTGTACCTCAGGTTTTCTGATCACGGTTTTTGATTCAGTTTGGTTTTGACAACAAGTTCATTTTATTCTTTCTTTTTTATTTAAATCTTTTCCTTTCTGAGCTGTTTAAGACAGTTTTCAGAACAGTGAGGGGTCATCGAGGAGGAGAAGCCTTTATTTTATTCCTAAATAATTTCTCCATCTGACTTTGATACAAAAAGACATTTCCATGAACATTCTTAATGCAGCTTATAACAATAAAAAATAAACATTTCTAGTACTTTTTTTTATCTTTGCAACATCTGTTATATCTATTTTATAATGCTGGAGAAACAAACAACTTTGACCTTCAAACAGCTGTAATCATCAACAATTTTAGACAAACGCTTTATTTTCCTTTTCTCAAAGTTGGACTTAGACACACCATAATATTTTGCTTATTCATCTAATTGCCAGTTGAACACATCATAATGTAACTGTTAACGTCTGCTTGTTAGTTTTCTTTCTTGACATCATCCTGTCGACTTCAGCAAGGATATAATCTAATCTAATTTTTGAAGTCAGATTAATTTTTTTATCCAACAAACTTCTGACAAAGTCTGGATGAACTTTTCACGGCTGTTTTGAGCAGATGAGGATCATTACTTGTCCCTCTGTTATTTTAATTTCTGATGTCTGTGTCTATGATGTTTCCTCAGACTCTCTCTGGTTTTGTTTTTAATTCTATAAATTTCAGATATTTCATGAAATCAAAGTAGTGTGGGCTTCTGCTTATAGCTGGACAGTTATTTCAGTGTAACCAGCTGAGGACCCTGATGAGATTGAATCAGTCAGAGGCTGAGTGGAGTGTGGCCTAAAATCAGAACAAGTCATGACTGAGACGCAAAAGATGGAATAATAATAATACATTTATTGAAGGACGCCTTTCATGTCACTCAAGGTCACCTTACAAAAGAACAAATAAAAAAGTGCATTAAAACAGGCATAAAAAGATCAGAGGGAGCAGGAGAGTCTGAACAGATGGTTTTGAGTCTGGTTTTAAAGAGGGGTAAGGAGTCAGTGTTGTGGAGGTCGGGGGGGAGTGAGCTCCATAACTGGGGGGCCGAGCGGCTGAATGCTCGACCCTCTCAGTAGTCGAGTTGGGAGGTGACTAAACTGTGGACCAGAATGGTGGTGGTGTGAGGGGTGAGGGAGGGGCGGAGGTGGTTGATATTTAGGAGGTGGAGGTAGGCTGACCGGGTTATGTTGTTGATGTGTGATGTGGGAGATGGTGTCAAAGGTCGCACTCAGATCAAGCAGGATGAGGATGGATAACAGACCAGAATCAGCAGCTAGAAGGAGATCATTGGTGATTTTCAGTAAGACTGTTTCAGTGGAATGAAGGGGGCGGAAACTCGATTGAAATTGTTCGTAGAGATTATTGTGAGACAGATGAGAATGAAGTCTAGAAGCAATGGTTTTTTCAAGACTTTTGGAGGGAAATGGAAGAGGGATGTAATATATAATGTCAAATTTAGATCTTTCTGTGTTTCAAGGGACAGGTAACTACCCTGAGCTGGGCTCCAGGGCTCACCTGGACAGTTTTGGGCTCTAAAGATTTCTTGCTCTTACTTGATGTTGGTGGCTCAGATTTAGTGCAATAATAATGAAAATGCTAGCTTGTTTGCAGCAGATGATTCAGTTTATTGCTGACATTTCCTGAACACCTGCTAGCTAAAAACAACGGTATGCTTTTTCATGATACACATTAATGTTTGCTGAGTCATTCACAAACCTGGAGTCAGAGCTATGATCTCAGGAGAGGGGGCATTATTTGCCAATGATCTGCATAATAGGGTGTAAATCACCGGTTTCATGATGATACGATACGATACAATATTGATTCTTTTGACAAGGATACAATATTTGCCAATATCACAAAGTCTGCCTCGATTTGATTCAGGGGCCTTCGATCGATTTAAGACGATATTATGTACTCATTGAACACAATCAGCTACATGTCACCTAAAGCAAGAAAGAAATACAAAGCAATTTGATTTGACAGTTTTATTACTGAAAAGTGAAACGAATGCGCTGACCTTGGTAGATAGTTTATAGAGATTATAACCATCTGTATGATCTAATCCTGTTTTAAAATTAAAGTTGGGTTACTTAGTAGTCAGGTGCTTTTTTTCCCCCTCAATTACCTTATGGGTCTTATTGTTACATTGTGATGTTAGTATATTATATCAAGTAATGATGCAAAACAATAATACAAATTACTGAAGTATTATTTTATTTTTATTAATATTAATCTCCAACATTTGACCATGCTCTATCAAACTAAAAATGTGCAATTTTGATTTTAATTAAATCCAAACATTTCTCATGTTCTAAGTAGAAATATTAACTTAACTAACTCAACACTGATGATTTTGTTTTACTGTGATGCCTGTTAACCACAGTTTGTATGTCAGTGTGATTAGACTTTGCTTCACTGTTTAATGGTTGGTGCAGAGGAAGAAGAATAATCCCTCACTGTTTTCCTTTCATACTATAAGTACTTTCATTAATCAGTGCGCTACAAAATCAAATGATGAGATAACTTACTGTACTCGTGTGGTTAGGCACTCCCGTCGTTTGCGTGCAGTATGTATCCTCTGCTGTCAGATCGACCGTATCTTACCCGAATACAGCAGTGCTATTTACTGATTGGCTCATATGTCAAGCTCCCGTTTAGCTCTGTGATGCTCAGAGCGTCTTGCTGCACGTTCCAAAGCATATATAGCGGTGTTACTCATACACAATACATATTAGAGTGGGAGAAATACCAGGTTTGGCGTGTGAGACTGTGAAAAGGTTCAAATGCGTGTCTCATACGCTGAATGAGTGAGTCTTGAGAGCCCTGGAAACTTAAGAACGAGGCGCAATTGGGCAGAAACTGTGACATGGATATCCGGTCGGAAATTCAAAGTAAAGGCGTGTATTAAAGATAATGATGTTGATCGATGTTTTGAGTTTCCATCGATTTGATTGGATCATTGCTTAACCAATCGATGTATCGATCCAGACTGATGGATCATTACACCCCTACTGCATAATAATAACATCTGGCTGAATTTTGATGTTTTGAAGACACCTCAGGGTGCCACGGCAGCCCTGTTGAGAAAGACTGAGCTCAGCAGCTGTTTTGGAGGTTGAAGGAGAAATAATGTCTGCAGCCCTGGATCAAACCAGTCCACACTGATATTTTCCAGCACATAGTCTGTTTCAGAGCTACAGACGGACAACTGCTGCAGAGCAAACACATTAATGTTGCTTTTATGTGCAGATTTCAAACTTGCAGCAGAGGAGGAGACACGTAAAGTCTCAGTCCTGGACATGCAGTGGACACTGTCTCTGTGTGGGTCTGTGTCTGATTTGCTGTCCTGTTAGCGTCAGACATCCCTCTGTTGTTCTGCTGTTTTTATGGTTCAGGTGTCCCCAGTCAGTAACCAAACAGTCACTCAGTATGACCGTTTTCATATTTCCAGTTCGATGTGATTGTTGCCTTTTTGTTAGATACAGTTATTGTCCAGACTGAGGCAACAGTCCTGTCCACAATGTGATTTTGAATAACAGTCTTAACTAGAAAAGCACTCGGAGAGCACAGACCTCCACCAAGGAGCTCAGTTCCACCCATAAATTGTGATTTCCACCCAACATTATAGTCCTATATTTATTTTATACACACACTGTGGAATGAAAAATATCAATCTGCAAGAAGTGTGATTATTGTTGATATAAATATCATCCAATAGAGTGACCTAGTTAGTAGTGGGTCTTGTAACTTGTTGACTGAACCAATTTGCTGGTGCTGGTCGGAGCAAAACCATGACGCTTCAGTTCACGGTGCGTTTGCTCTATGTGGAATTTGGGGGTTAGGTTTTCACACTCACACACACACAGACTTCTGCTATGATGAACTATGTCCATCCTTACATTATCAGCAGCCTTGCTTTGAGTGATTAAGAGGCTCTAAAGGGAATTTCTTCCTCCTCTCTGCCGTGTCTGTGAGCAGGACTCTGCAAGCACAGCTTTCAGTTCTGATTGGCTGTTCAGCGTTCTGTGAGACAGCAGATGGAGCGGTGTGGAGAACTCCTCTGATGGCATTACAAGGGAAGCTGGGAAATGTAGTGACATAGGCTTGAAAAACTAGACCTCAGTTTGCAAATAAACTACAATTCCCGAAATGCCGTGAATGAATGGGATTTGCCATCATAAACTTAAATGTTGTTTTTGTGACGTCAATCTGGATCGGATCAGCATCAAATTGTAATGGCTTCTTCCTTGGACAAAACCACATATCTAGAAAGATTTTCATGTGAATCCATCAAGTAGTTTTTGTGAAATCTTGCTAACAAACAAACAAACAAACAAACAGACAGACCCGGAAGAAAACATAACCCCCTTGGTGGAGGTAATTAAACAAATATTGGACGTTGTGAAGTTGTCTCACCGAGACCTGTGTGACTGAAGAGTTGAATGAGAGTAGAGAGGTTGTGATGACAACATACCCAACATACATACACACTAGATACCCCCCCGCCCCCTGCCTTGTCACCCTCCCACCTCTGATGAGGGTCTTGAAATGTTAAACTGGGTCTTGATGGACTAGAGTTCTGATCCACATCTCTCATCATAGTCTCATTGTCCTTCCTCCACAGGGCTTTGACCCAGGACGTCCTGACAGATCCAGTTCTTATCAGCGGTCAGTCCAGCACTGCAGAAGGTAAGACTGATGTCTTTGTGAGCGAGAACAGAACTTCACCATCTTTCTACATTTGTGTCATGTAATGGAGATCATACTGTCATTAATGGGTCAGTGACAAATAAGAGTTTGCATGATGAGCAATTCAAAATGTTTTAATAAATTGTTTTAAAGGCTTGCATCAGCTTTGTAAAAATGTATATTTTATATTTCTGTTGGTTTCATGTAATTTCAAAAGCTTTTGAATCATTTTTTACAAAAGAAAAGATGGATTTCCCCTGAAAATGTCTAGTGGTGTTACCACAACAAAAGGATAAATATTAAATATTTATTTCCTCCTAGAGTGTATGCAAGTGTACCTGTAAAACAGTTACTTAATTTTAATTTGACATTAGAAAATATATTTTTAAGGATTATTTTAAAATTCAGTTATATGCATTTTTGCCATATAGAGCAGGACCAATACTGAAAAAGACTTTGCGTTTTCTAAATAATGCTTGACAAATTATGTATAAAATGTTAAAAAATGTTTTAGTACATTGTAAAAGAGGGTTACATCTTATTCCCCATGATTTTTCCTGTAAATTATGATATTTTTATGAAAAATACTGGTTACAACAATTGACAAAAACAGTTAAACCACATGACCATGTTGCTTTTACAGAAAAAACTGGCACTAAAATTCAAGCATGACAGTCAGCAAGTTTAATAAAACTTGTGCTTTTTATTATTTTCAATGAAGATAAAACACCAACAACAAGAACGGGGTGTTTTCTATTAATTAATTTAAGAATTAATGAATGGCTCTTGCTGCAGGATCTGCATTGACATGTGCTCTGTGTTAGGCCACTTTTTCTTCGCTTGATAATGGCATCTATTGGGGAAAAAGAGGCTCTATTATATAACAATAATCATGAAACAGTAGAAAGTTAATAAATGTAATTTTACAGATTTTAGTTTTAATATTTGAAAACATTTTACATGTTTTTGGAGTCATATCTTTTTAAAGATGCCGTTCATTTTCAACATTGTCATTGTTCATCCACTGCTGCTTCATTTATTACATTAATTATATTCTTGTATATATACAGCTTAAAGTTGAAAGTGACTGGAATATAAATATGTATTAATTTTATATTTAATATGTATTAAAGCAAAAATAATCAAGCCATGCAGAATAATGTTACACTTAACCTTCCAGAGATTTGATAATAAAGTAGAGGATAAATCACCACTTTTTTTGAATAAATATAACGCTAAGCACTTAAAAATAGTTCCACATAATAACTTGGTTCACATTACATCTTTAACCGGCATCAAAAACTTCTGTTATTTGCCAACATCAAATTGAATAACTGGTTACACCATTTGATATTTCAATTAAAATTCTGATTCACAGGCATCATGATGGACACTATGTAAGCACACGGCCTTGATGTGAAGATTTCAGACTCATTTTTTAAAACAAATACTTATTTTTACAGTTACTTTGAATTATAAATGGTTTTCTAAGGTCATACCATTTGAGATGTAACCCTAAGCACACCTGACCATACCCTAAAAAGGTCAAATTATCAAGGTTTCAAAGAGAGCTAACCTTGGCATGCAGCAGTCAGGTTAATCAGGGGTCCTTCTTTGTGAAATCATTTCCTGCCACTTGATCTTCTTACAAAAATGAACAAAATGGCTCCTTGAATGTTGGTTCCACTGCGTTGACAGTTTATATAGTCCACAATTTCAGCAAATTTGCCATAATATTCAGAACAATGGTTTTACATTTACTTTATTCATTGTTAAACAAGACAAATGTAGGGTTATGCCCAACTAGTTGATAATATGATTTATTGAGAATTTCACCTTTTTTGATCAAGTTAAAGAATTTGGTACCAAGTTCTTTTGGTTAAACCACTTAGACATTTTTGCTATTGTCCCCTGAAAAGTCTCTCAAAATTGATCGAATTTCAACCTTTTTAAATTTAACTAAACCACTGGAACACCAAAAAATTGTGTCACGTCATTGACCCTAATACATAAATATAACATTTTAATATAACCTGACTCTTGCTGTCAGTTTATTCTGTCTTAGCAGTTCAGCTTTATTACAGGGGAATCTCTGAGTTACTCTGTGTTCTTAATGATTAATGAGGGAAATGGGACATTTGATTTAGTTCATTGAATTAAACCAGTCTGATATATTTCTGCTTGTTTGTCAGATAAAGGTCTGCAGAAGGTTCTAGATGATCATAAGATCAGTCTGAGGAGAAGATGTGAACATGTGACTGAAGGAACTGATGAAGCAGGAAGTAGAACCCTCCTGAACAGGATCTACACTGAGCTCTACATCACAGAGGGACAGAGTGAAGAGGTCAACACCCAACATGAGGTCAGACAGCTTGAGACAGCCTCCAAGATGGAGACCCTCCATGAGACTCCAATCAGGTGCCATGAAATCTTTGAAGTCTCAGCTGAACAACAGAAACCCATCAGAGTGGTTCTGACAAACGGCGTGGCTGGTGTTGGAAAAACCTTCTCAGTGCTGAAGTTCACTCTGGACTGGGCTGAGGGCTCAGAAAACCAAGACCTCAGTCTGGTGGCTCTGCTGTCATTCAGGGAGCTGAACTTGATCAGAGATGAGCCCTACAGTCTTCTGGAGCTGCTCCATGTTTTCCATCCAACACTGCAGGAGGTCAGAGCAGAGACTCTGGCTGTCTGTAAACTGTTGTTCATCTTTGACGGCCTAGGATGAATGCAGGCTCTCTCTGGATTTTAACAAGGAGGAGGTCGTGTCTCATGTCACACAGAGGTCATCGTTAAATGTTGTGTTAACAAGCCTCATCAAGGGGGACCTGCTCCCCTCAGCTCTCATCTGGATCACTTCTCGACCTGCAGCAGCCCATCAGATCCCTCCTTCATGTGTTGACAGGGTAACAGAAGTACGAGGCTTCACTGACGCCCAGAAGGAGGAGTACTTCAGGAGGAGGTTCACTGATGAAGATCTTTCCAGCAGAATCATCTCACACATCAAGACCTCCAGGAGCCTCCACATCATGTGTCTGATCCCGGTCTTCTGCTGGATCACCGCCACAGTCCTGGAGCACATGATGAGCACGGAGCAGAGAGGAGAGCTGCCCAAGACCCTGACTGACATGTACTCACACTTCCTGATGGTTCAGACAAAGAGGAAGAAGAACAAGTATGCTGAGGGACATCCTCAGGAACTCACTGAGTCTGACAGAGAAGTTCTTCTGAAGCTGGGGAGGCTGGCCTTTGAACATCTGGAGAACGGAAACATCATGTTCTACAAAGAAGACCTGGAGCGGTGTGGTCTGGATGTCACAGAGGCCTCAGTGTACTCTGGAGTTTGTACTGAGATCTTCAAAAGAGAGAGTGTGATCTTCCAGAAAACAGTCTACTGCTTTGTTCATCTGAGCGTTCAGGAGTTTCTGGCTGCAGTCTACATGTTCAACTGCTTCACAAACAAGAAGACAAGTGTGGTGATGGATTTCCTAGGAGAGAGCAAAAACAGGTATTTTTCTGTGGACTCATCTCTGGATGTCTTCCTGAAGGCAGTCATGAAGAAATCCCTGAGAAGTCCAAATGGTCACTTGGACCTGTTTGTTCGTTTCCTTCACGGCCTCCCTCTGCAGTCCAACCAGAGGCTCTTAGGAGATCTGCTGGGTCAGACAGACAACAGTCCAGAAATGATCCAGAGAGTCATCAACAACCTAAAGGAGATGAAGAGTGATAATATCTCTCCTGACAGAAGCATCAACATCTTCCACTGTCTGATGGAGGTGAACGACCTCTCAGTCCATCAGGAGATCCAAGAGTTCCTGAAGTCAGGGACCAGATCAGGGACAAAACTCTCTGAGATCCACTGCTCGGCTCTGGCCCACATGCTGCAGATATCAGAGGAGGTTCTGGATGAGTTTGATCTGGAGAAGTACAAAACATCAGCCCAGGGACGACTGAGACTGATTCCAGCTGTGAGGAACTGCAGAAAGGCCGGGTAAGTCCAGATGTTCTGAAGTCTGAGTCTGAATAAGATGTAGATCATAGGGATGGGTCAGAGTATTCAAGCTCTTGTTCAGGACATCTGAGTTCACATAACGTTTTATTACTCACACACAGCAGACGTTGTTTTTGGAGACAATATTTGACCTTCAGCATTAATTGACCTTTCTAGACTCACCTGACTGAATATTCCTAAAAATTCATCACAGAAGGACGACAGCAGTAAACGGTTCACAGAGGTCCTCTGACCACAGCTTTGGCATCATTTACAATGAGAGCTGCTTCACAGCAGCTACGGCAACACCGGGGTCAAAATACTCGACACACAAACATTTAAACCTTCAGGATTTTAACTGGGAGGACCAGGAGTGACTTCTCTGAAGACTTTGACAGAAATCTGACAGACAGGTTGATTTTAGAGAAATATCAAGTCAGGGTGTAACGATGACCTCAGTGCATGTGGAGAAAACAGCAGTGACAGGACGGCACATGTCATATCATTGCTAACCTTGTTAGCACCAGCTAGCATGCTCTGTTGTTGTTGTCATGATGCAGAGCGGAGAAGATCAGCCTGCTTGTAAAGACACAGATGACTGGAGACATGCTCCTGATAAGTTTTGTGGACTGTAATGGTGAGAGCGAGCTGGTGACTTTTTGAGCAGGGTTAAAGGTCGCCATCACCACAAACAACAGAGAGAGGAAGAGATGTTTTCTGAGGACAGAGCAGCAGACCTGAGAGCTCATTTATAAAGTGTGGCTAAAGTCACAGACAGACAGATCTCTCTGGAGTATCAGAACAGTTTGTTTCTGTTAGCCTCTGTTGTCCTCAAGTAGTTTAACACTCTGTCACTTTAAGAGGATCTCTTGGAGACAGTTTGCTGTCCAAGGGTCTTTTATTTTGAAGGATGAAAATAAGAGTTTTGTACTTTTGAAGATTTGACAGTGACGACAGGCACCGTCTGGTTCAAACTCCAGGGCTGTGGACCTTTACTCTGTTGAGGGACATCTGAAGCCCCCTGTTATGTCAGCCTCACTCAAATGTTGTTAATAACTGGATTTAAAGAGCTGCTGAGTCGCCTCAGACCACAAAGTGAGCCGTCAGAGGGTCCATGTGGGACACAAGATGATGAACGAGTGCCTGAGTGTTTATAAGGAAACACCAGAACTCAGACACTGATGTCACAATAAACTCCCAGACTTAATAAATGAGCAGTTTAATTCTGCAGAAACAAACATTCAAGGCTTGTGAACACAGTAGGGCTGTAAAATACATTCATGTGTATCGATATATCGAAATATAGTCTCTTTTTTTTTTTTTAAACTTTGTTTTTATTTTTCATGGAACAAAACATCAATACATAAAACAAATAGCAGACAGGGTCATTACAGGTTCAACAAACAATATTTCATGGGATCAAATCAATTTCTGATGCATTTAAGAGAAGAATAGTTTAGAGACAAAACACTGTGTTACTGAATATCATATTAATTCACCTCCTTTGCAGTTGTAGCAAAAAAACAACAAACAAAACCACAACAAAGGAATCAAAATCTATTACACAAATTACTAAGTGGCATTTTCATATATGACAAAACAAGCACCTTCATCACTTTAAGTTTACATATGATTTCCAGTGCTCCCAGTATCTTTCATATTTATCACTGGCATATCTTAGATTGAAAGTCAAGCGTTTTATACCATAAATCTCCCCAATGATCTCCTTCCATTCTGCAATAGATGGAGGCTGCTTGCTGAGCCATTTTCTTGTTATCACTTTTTTGCAACTGGTTAACAAAATTTGCATCAAATATCTGTCTCCTTTCTTTAACCTTACGGGTAAGACACCTAAATACATAAAGTCAAAAGACAGAACTACATCTGAGCCAAATATTAATTTTTTTTCTTCTGTAACATTTTTCCAAAATGGTGAAAGCACAGGACAGTCCCAAAAAATATGAAAATGTCCAACGGATTTATACCCACACATCCTCCAACAGCAGCCGAGCTCAGGTCTATTAGTCTGGGACTCTTTAATCTTAGGGGTTATGAAATATCTTAGCATATTCTTACAAACAAATTCCCTCCATAGACCGGAGCTGGTGGTGGAAGAAGATGACTTGCAAATGTTTAGCCCGTCATCCTCAGTTATCTTTACATTAGCTTCTTTTTCCCACCTTTTTTTCACATAAAATGTAGAGTGGCCTCTTTTTTCTTGTAAGGATTTGTAGACTTTTGATATCAACTTTTTGGTTACATTACCATTGTAAGCTTCCAAAAATATCTTAACCAGGTTTAATCCTCTCTCTGTAGTGGATTTTATATTTTTGTCCAAATAGTTTCTTATTTGGAGGTATCTGTAAAAATCACTTTTCTGTAAGTTATAGGTTTAAGTTTTTGAAAGGACCATAACCTGTTACCACTGGTAATGACTGAAAATGAAGTGACTCCTGATTTCCTCCATTCTTTGAATCTATTGTCTAGCTGAGCAGGTATGAATTCTGTGTCATGTATTATCCAACACAATATTCTGACACTTTTTGCAAATTCTTTATCCTTCAGTATTTTATTCCAGATGTTCAAAGGAACGGTTACCCAGGTGGAAAGTTCATTGAAGTGTTTATTCAGAAGGTTTGTGTCTCCTAACAAGGAGGAGAGGGGTATGTTTATTTGCTGTTTATTTGTTTGTTTGCTCTATAGTCTTCCATTTAGCATCACATGTGTCATCACACCAACAAACTAAATAACACAACTGTGATGCTTTGTAATAATCTTCTAGGCAGGGTAGTGCCAACCCCCCTCTATCTCTTGGAAGTTGTAATGTCTGAAATTTTATCCTTGGCTTTTTTCCTTCCCCAATGAAGGATGAAATAACTCTGTTCCAGTCGGTAAATTGTTCAGGGGGTATTGCTCCCGGCAGTGACTGAAAAAGAAAGAGCAGCTTGGGCAACATATTCATTTTCACAATTTCTATTCTGTTATACATAGACATTGGTAAAAGAGACCACCTGTTTATATCTGCTTTAATTTCTGCTGTAATGGGAGTATAATTATGTTCATAAATGGTTGTCAGATCTTTAGGTATCTGGACCCCTAAATATTTAATACAGTTGTTATTCCATTTAAATTGACAAAGTTTGGTTATTCTCTCTCCAGGTTGGTAGTTAAAAGTTAAAGTCTGTGTTTTCTGTAGGTTTAATTTATAGCCTGAGTATGAACCAAATTCTTTTAGTAGTGATAATACTTTGGGCAAACTTGTCTCAGGGCAGGTAAGTGTTAAAAGAATGTCATCCGCATATGCACAAACTTTATGTTGATCCCCCCGATTAAAATGCCCTTTACATCATTATTGTCTCTAATAACCTGAATCAAAGGTTCAATAAAAAGGACAAAAAGGGCAGGACTGAGGGGGCGTCCCTGTCTACAACCCCTTTCAAGAGAAATAGTTTTAGATAAATTCCCATTTATTTTAATTCTGCCTGTTGGGGAGCAGTATAGAGATTTCAGACATCCTAAGACCTTTGAGTTAAATCCAAAACGTTTGAGGGTCAAATATAGATAATCCCAGTGGACCGAATCAAAGGCCTTTTCAGCGTCTAAGCTAAGAACTACTGATTCAATGTCACTGTTTTTCATATTGCTTATGTCACAACCTGGCTCAATGGCCATGACAAAAAGACAGGAGGAGTGAGTTTTCAAAAATAATCAAATAATTTATTACAAATGAAAGTAAAGCCAACAATAATAAATGCAAGTATGTAGTATGTATTGTCTGTAATATCAGTAGTGTGTGCGTGGTGCGTGTGTGAAAATGATGGTGCGAGATGTTGAAGGTGCACTAACAAAGAAGAAACTAAATAAATATGCGTGGAGCTGGGATAAAGTGAGCAGGGAGCAGAGCGAGAGACACAGGTCACTGAAAGCCAGCCTTTATAGAGACGGTGGAGCAGCGGGCCCAGGTGCTCCACATCTGAATGATTTACCAGCCAGTCCAGTCACCTCGGAGAGAACAGATATGATTAAGTCCTCTTTAAAATATATAACAGGGGCCGTCACACCTATAAGGTCAAGGGCCCGTCTTACATTGTCCTGTGTTTGTCTGTTTTTCACAAAGCCTGTTTGATCCGTGTCAATTAGGTCTGGGATTATATTTTCTAAACGTTTTGCCGTTATAGATGCAAACAATCTGTAGTCTATGTTTAGTACTGAAATGGGTCTATAAGAGCCACACTCAGTCCTGTCCTTACCCGGCTTAGGAATAACTGAGATCACGACTTGTCTCCATGAGAGAGGGGTCTCTCCACCCTGCAGACCCTGATTAAAACATTTTTATAATAAAGGTATTAATATTTCTCTGAAGGTCTAGTAATACTCTGCTGGGTAGCCATCAGCCCCTGGCATTTTATTTACTTTCAGATTTGAAATAGCCTTATTAATTTCTTTTTTCCGTTATTGGTTGAGTGAACCATTTATTCTTTTCTGTACCTACAGATGGTAAGTCTAAAGATGATAAGAAAGTTGTTAAATCTGGTAGCTCAGCTGCTTGAGGTTGGGCATATAAATTTGTGTAGTATGCCTCAAAAGCATTTTGTATGCTTTCTAAATCATGATAAACAGTTTTAGAGAGGGGATCCCTAATTTTGGATATGCATCTTTTGGCTTGTTGCTTTTTTATTCTCCAAGCAAGTAATTTTTTTGATTTTGGGCCATTCTCATAAAAGTTTTGTTTAATTAATTTTGCTCTTTTCTCTATTTGGCTTTCCAGTAAATCATTTAAGATTATTTTGTATCAAGAATCTCTTTTAAAGTAATACTATCCTTGTTTTCCGCGTGCTTCTTCTCCAATATTTGTAACTTTTCTGTTAAATCTTTTGTTTGTTTTTCATTTTCTCCACATTATAAGTTTACCTCTCAGGACTGCTTCTGCAGCAGCCCACAGTGTGCTTGGGGATACTGATCCATTGTCATTGTGAACAATATATTCTTTAAGTTCTTTTTTAACATATTTCTGACACAGACGGTCATTCAAGAGACCTGTATTAAGTCTCCATATTGTTGTTTTAGGTTTATTATCTAAATGTATTACTAAGTATACCCCAGCGTGGTCAGAGATATCTCTCACTCCAATGTCACATTTTATGATCCGGTGTCTGTCTATGTTTAACATAAAGAAGTCGTCAATTCTTGAATACACCAAGTGAAGGTGTGGAAAAAAAGGACAGTGTTTCTCTGCAGGATGCATCTCTCTCCAAACATCGACAAAGC